>JAMKCH010022389.1:0-111752 GCA_023653785.1 Ophioderma brevispina | reverse complement strand
TTTGATCATTTGACCACATCTTGTCAAAATCATGTTTACAATTGGGTTAATGAAAGCAACGTATAGTTTGAATTTCGTCACGTCAGTAGGGACACGTTGTCAACTTCCTCAGTGACAAGTGTCCCTATTGACCCAAGCTAGTAAATGTATGGAGAAATAGAAAGAAACGATAACAAAAAATCGTTTTTTTGCATAGATCTGGAAAGACCTTAAATTTTAAAATGTTTACAATTTGTCTTGCAAAAAATGTTATGGAAAAAAACTAAACATTGAACATTTGAAATATCAAACCACGTAATTTTTAACTGAATAATCCAGTGAGAAGGGCAGCGTCGTTACCTCACTTTTAAACATACTGAAACAAATAATAGTGTGTTGGTGTGTAATGTTTTGTAAACAGTTTTCCTATCGTTTACATTTAACTTCCGCGAAGTGTGTGGGTTACGATCTCCAAGATTTTCTGTTAATTAAACTTTACGCTAAAGAAAGTTCTTGTTCCAGAGGGTCGTTTTGAACCAATCCCACCATGCACTTGCCAATGACCTATACTGTACTGTACTCTCTAAATCTTAGATTAAAACGGGGACAAATCTATTTCAATGTATTTTGATTTAAATTTTTAATAACTTTAGATTTGTCCCTGATAGCAATCAAAGTAGATTAGTTTTATCTCAGAACTTTAGAGAGGATACTAAAGCATGTCAGTACTTAGGGGTTAAATTAGGTTGGTAAAGGGATAAACATTGTTGAAGAAGTTTAAGGCTCACAAAAACAGTTCCATGTTAATGATAAACAAAATCCACTGTAGTGAAGTACTACCTCTTTGTGGGCTGGTTTTAACTAAAAGGAAGACAGGTTGCCTTGTACCCAAGGCGGGGAACTACTTTACACATCCTGGTGTATTCTTGTCAAATTATCACATTTTGTATCCCTGCTAGGACACGAGTGGGCCCCACGCACAGACATCGGGCCTGATACCACAATGAGGTACAATAATACCCAGTTCAGCGATTTGCACATGTTTGTTACATTAACATGTTTTTGGGTACATGTATCCATCCTCCAAAACAGGGACCGTATTTTATCAAGAATATAGGTTACTGAACTGCGCTAAGGGAACCCGAGTCTTTATTGAATCATAGTGGTGAAAAGTGCATATTGATGAATCAATAAAATTAACAGAAGTTTGCCTTCAATGCTGTATCGAATTAAAACAGTTGCACGACATTTTATGTTCCTGTTTATATGTCATGAGATCATGAAATCATCCAACCCTTATGGATTTCCAAAGGGCCAGTTCATACTTAAAAAAAACAGAGAACAGAATAAGTCTTTCAAAAAAAAATATTCAGATAATACACTTTTGATAAGGAAATATCCTTATCGTGATAGATTTGATTATTACTTGAACAACCTCCGGCGCGCCAAAACACGTGAAGAGCCAGCTATGCCGGAGAACACTGGAATAAACCCATCTTCTAGCCATCTAAAATCCAATTACTGTGACACTAGTGTTTTAATAAATTTAGGAGCATTCATAAAACTAGACTATAGTCTATAGTATTAAAATTTGAAATTTGTTGGACATTGAATACGAATCACAAGTACTTGTTGTTTCCTGCGTTTGGGGGTTGCCCACCAAACGTGATTATTTTCAAAAGACTGGAAGAGTTAATTCTTAAAAAAATTTAACTGATACCATTGTTGCGTGGTGATCCTTCTTTTGTACATCCAAACAGTTATTTTTCAAAAATATAGGAAGAATTTACTTCTAATTTTCTAGAACCGAAATTTATTAAAATCACTACCATATATCATGAAATAATAAAATTTTTTGTTTTTTCAAAATTGAAAAATTAGTTAAAACACTAAAGATTCAGCGTTCACCCCCGCTTCACCGAACGCATTTTTATTTGTCGTCTGCACGTCGCGCAATGTGAATGGGGAAAGGTCATATGAGGTCACCACATGTTGATCACTACCCCAAGCCCTTGTATGGAACAATGTTGCACATTATTATGTGAGAGGACGCGGGCAATTTAGGGTCAATAGTAGGGTTTATATAATCAGAAGCCCCATTCTAGGAAGTTTGGGGAGAAAGGAGTGGAGATTTTTTCTATAATTTGAAGGGTAATGAAGCGAAGTTTGGTCAAACCTCTGGAAAATGTGGGGGAACTTTGTAAAGTAAGGGGCGGTTTTAGGAGTAAAATTAGTACAGGGTTAAATTCAAATCAAGTCACATTGTGTTTAAAGGTACACGGTGTTTGTCTCTTTATGAGATTAAAAAGTATGAGTTTGTCTAAGTTCCGACCATTGTTAAACAGGTACAGTCATTAAGGTCAAGGTCACCCATGGGGGGAAACGTTACCCAGTGCTCCGATTTGGTAAAAATGGTGTCGAATTGTTCCTCTTGCTTATTTTACTATGTTTGGCATTTGGTTCATTTAGTGGCCAAAATGTAACAAGGGTCGACAGAATGTATAGGGGTCACCAAAATTTGACCTCAAATTGTATACAGAAACTGGCAACCAAAGATTTAAAATTCATTTTATGCTTCAGTTATGATCCAGGGCAATAGTTTGCACCGGTTTCAATGAATGACTGACCTTACCAGGGCTGTAGCCGGGTGGTAACTAAAGTCGAACCTTAGACAAATATACTTTTTTTCATCCTTATATGCGACAAATTACAATGGTGTAATCTAACACAAATTGACTTATTTGAAATTTAGCCCTGTACTATTTCCCCCCTTTATTTTACAAGGTCCCTACATTTCCCAGAGGTTGGAACCCCAAAAATTCTGATTCAAGCACCCATCACACTGATAGAAGAAAAATATCTTTTCTAAACCTCTTCCCCAAACTTCTAGAATAGGATTCTCGTTTATAACCAGATAACATTTGGGTCAACATTATATAGGTTACACACACTAAATCAATTATACACCGTAGTTATGGGAAAATGGCCAAATTTGAGCACATGTTTCTTTCACATTTTGGCAATAGTCGATGTGAAATGGTGACCCCGGAGTCAATTGCCTCAAATTCACTGTCCAAAAAATGACACTTCTTAGATTGAGAAAAACATACCAGTCACATGTCAATCATGAAATTTCACACTTTGTCTAATATACCTAGTGCAATTTCAGACATTTTAAAGACCTTTTTCCAGTCAACCCAGGAATTTTATCCTTACAGCAGCCAGGGAGTGGGTGTTGTTATAAACCTTTACCACAGGCATACACACATATACACACTACCAAGCAATACTAGGGTGCCGCTTGCTTCGCAGGACGGCCAACAAAAAAAACTGAGAAAAATAATGAAGCGATCTATAAGTGTAGTTCAATTTTTAAACAATTAGGACGTAAAATTCTTCTAATATTTGAAAATTAATGTCCTTTGTGCCATCATAAGATGCAGGAAAATAAATCGTATTACCATTCACATGAATCCCTGTTGGACAAGAATTAAAGCAATTTCAGCACATTTTTTTGAAGAGCGCCCCAAATTTTCAAAAAAAATTGAGATGATTTTTACCACAGTTGAATTGGTAACGGCTGGAAACTATACATGTGAATGGTTAAGCTCGAAAGTGTCTATGTGTCGCCCAACCGAAGGAATTTTGAATTAGAAAATTAATATCGGAGATCTCAGATAAATAATTCATCGACTGCTGAAACGGCCTTCCAATATGAAATACAAAATAGCGCCATTCATTGACTCTTCACGCAACATTAGTTTACACGCTTATTCCGTTGTGTGTATGGAGCCAGGACTATGATTATGCCGGACCATATCTCCTTTTACGCCTTAACAAAGCGAAATGATGTTGACGATTTCCTGATTGACAGCGTAAATAATAGGGAACTAAAAGGCCCTATACAAAATGTCAATATTATTATTAGAAAACATTACAAAGGCAGACGGTGTGGAGAAAAATCAATCATGACCTAATTCTTAACAACTTTCTTTAGGAGTGTTTACCCCAGCCTATAAGAAGGTTCGTCAGTTACCAGCAGGTATACACGTGTTGCAGAGGGCGACACCCAGGCAAAGCTCGAAAGTTACCAAATTCTCCACAAGGTAATGTTACTGAGAAAGTAGAGCATCTGATTAATTTACATATACCAAGTCAAGACAAAAATTAGTACCTCCTACTCTGGGACTCTGCCGCAATTTTAAATTAAAATACTATTTAGAATTTGGTTCTGTGTGTACAGTGTTGCACACGGGGTGCACTCTGCAATGCACAATGCACACAGTGTGCATTGTGCAATGAAACTACTTGACCACATCAAGGATTAGAAAACCTTGGGTATAGGTAATGTCTAGGTCTGCATCAAAAAGATGTCATAAAACCGCATACACACTTGTCTTATTAACCATATTTAGCAGTTGGGTAGTTATTTGACTCATTTTTTTGTAACCATTCTTTTCAGGGCCAAAACAGAAAAACCGCCCAAAAGACCCCGACTACCTAACAAGCCTGTCAAAAACCCTCTCGACCCGACACCACCTAACCGATCCGCTCAACCACGCACCAACAAGACCCAATCCACGACCACCAAAACCAGCCGATCCCAATCCTGGAGGTGGATGGGGCGACCTCCCAATTTGAATGACGGTCAGTCAAGCAATCACGACCTGGAGCAGGTGGTCATGCAGGCAGTAACGGGCAGTCGACCTCAAAGAACACGCCGACTCAACGTCCTAAACCGAACTCACGGAATCGCCATCGGAGCCACTGAGAATGCAACCGGTTACCCTTCGTTTTGATGGTTATTGGTATCTTATATCAGTTATTGGATATCCGTTGCGTGCGCGATGCATGAGTGCGGCAACCACACGAACGGGACAACCAACGAATCGGCTAAGTACGTTTTAAACAGAGGGTTGATCCATCTAGTGACCCCACTTCACTGCGACGACCCAGTATGAGAGTGCGTGTGGTATTGATAGGTATTGTCGGGTTACCATATGCGAAGTGGTCACTAATGGCCTAATTTAGATATATATTTAATCAGTACATATTCATGATTAAAGTATACACAAACTTTATGACAAGTATAATCTGTCATTGTCACCAACCTCCATTATGAATGAAATCTTTGAAATATCTAATACGGAGCTAGGAAGGTCGAACTTAGGACAGACCTACGGAGGCGAGTCTATGTTGGCAAAACTCCGCCAGAACTGGGTCATCCCGCGGGTTCGAATTAGACAATCACCATTGGTGTTCGAGACGTGGGTATTGTTCTGGGTACATGTGTTGCGATTTATTCCGTAGAGTACATGCACGTGTGAGTTTAGTGGCTCGAATCTCAATGCTCATTGTTCAATTCGACCCCACGGTTCGACAACGTCTTGTGTGTGCAAGCCACGAGACATCCATTCCGTACAGCATCACCAAGCAAGAATTCAGAGCATGGGAAGTTTTTTATCTGCATCAGAGCCGGAACAATGTAATGATACCAGCAGAGGTGTTTTTCAGATCATGCAAAAAAATATCCCTAAGTACTAGCACATTGTGGTATAAATTGAGGTAAAAGCTAGGCTTTTATGTGTTAGAATAGGACTTTTGTGGGACCACCTGACTGTTGAAGTGGAAAATTTCCAAAGTGCTTTATTCAAATTATGTACTTCTGATCGTAATTGTAAAAGGGTTAAGGAAGTGACTTCTACCATTCTATTGCTACTTTAATTGATTGCGAAGGCAATTCAAAATTTCAGTTGGCCAAAGATGTGTTATTTTTATAGGTTAGCATCAGTACTCATTGAATTCTTCCCGAATTTGGTTGCTTTAAACAAAAAGATTCATTTAAGCATTTTAATCGAAGATTTGTATGTCTGTCTTACAGATCATACGCCTATGTCAGTAAAGGAAAGGACGACTCAACGGTTACGATAAGCACAATAAGTCGAGGTAGGTGTCGATTTAAATTTACATTAATAATCATAAAGAACACCAGTATTACTTCAATTGTAATAAAGTTATCATGTCTTCGTTTACAAATGAGCAAGCCTTTCATACAGCGTCCTCTTCTACATGTTCTAGCAGTGAACGTTTTGCTCATCCTCGAACTACTCGATCAAACCCGTCCTTACAAGATGCGAAAATTTCTTCCGTAGTTAACTTGCATGCATTAATCTCACTTAGTAAACACAGTTCACTCAATAAACATGAGATTGAAATTTCTATGTCATGTATCTATTAATACGCATGAGTCTGCCTTTATTCCGTGAAGGTATATTGAATTAAAATCCCAACACAGCCAATAAATCCGTCGCTAGACTAGTGGTTAAGAATGTTCTTAATCTTTGCTTTGGCGTTGGTTCGAATCCGCACTCTGCTAATTTTTGAGAAATTTAATTTGTTCGAATTTTGTAAAGTGAAAATAGACGCTACAATGCGTTTGGATTTTCTTTCAAACAAGTTAGGATCTTGGGTGCCGAAATTAACAGTGGCGTTTGCCTGAGGGGAAGGGGATTATCAGTTAAGATGAGCCCGTCAGGTTCACTTGAAGGAATTTCAGGGCATGGCGCTTGCAGTCGGATGCAAAGTATAGGTTTAAAGGTCAAGGTCAGCGGCGACAGTAAATCTACAAAAGGGCAAGAATTAGACCTCAGATACGATTTACAAGCATATAAAACGCAAAATTTGCAGCGGGCGTCGCCCCTGAACCCCACCAGGGTCACAAGGCGGCCCATGGACCCCACTCGTTTTCTGTCGGTTCAGATGCGATACTGGCCCAACAAATAACCATGCTAGCTACGCCACTGGAAATTAAGCTAGTAGAATCCAAATTCGGTGTCAAAACTGTCGCGATATTTGTCTAATAAATGAGACTTTCAGAACAGTTATAAAAAGGCAGGCAAATACAAAGTAGTTGATAGGAGAGATGCCCTAAGTCTATCTTCCCGTACATGCAATAACGTGCATAAAGTTTTAATATGTTTAATAATTTCCATATTGGTGCAAATCGGTAACAAAGGTTTTGTTTTGTTTTAACAGGGTACAGCGTGGAGAGTTTTCGTTCTGTGTCTTCTGCGTCTTGAAAGCCTCTGCTGTGATGGGATCACAGGAGACAGTTACATACACGAAGAAGACATCGACGAAGCGACTCTGGTATTTGGGAAAGGTTCCCGTTGTGGTGATGAATACAACTAGTCTTGTGTCAGATGGATCTGGAAGTCTCGAGCAAAAATGAAAAAACCACCGCAAATTTGGATATCCAAAAGACCAGGACTTGTGCAAAGCTTAGCCGGTGGTGGGTCTAACCTATGCTTACCTTGGGTCGAAATCAAAGAAACAAGATAGGAGAAACCTTGTCTACAACAAGTAAAGAGCCCTGGAACGATATAAGAACTGCTAGGAATAATGCGAGAAAGAAAACTCGTATCACACGCTGGAAACTGAAATCTTGAGGAGAGGACCGTAGAGATGACGTCAGTGGTGATCGTACAAAGTGACAAACCAAGGGCCAACCCCTATGCTAAGGTGAAATTGGACCAAATACTGGAAGGTTTGACGGAACGTATCCAAGATATGGTGTGTTCCTTACAACATGGGAACGACCAGGTTCGACTGAATATGGTTCACTTGCATCGTCTAAAATGACGCTTCATAGCAATAATGGTTACGATAGACTAGATCGTAATTGTAGACAACACCAGCATGGAGAAACTTTCCTCGTCAAAGCCTTGTCGGCATCGGGATTTGAACAACAGATGCTTAATTAAAACCTCCTCCTCCGCCGCCTGTCAGCCCGAAGCCCCGTAAGTCCATGGAATACCGCCCACTATCATCCTGTGTGTCCAGATAGACTTACTCCACCGCCCGTGGTAGAGATAGTGTGGAATGCCCAGTGAACACCGGTTACTGTCACCAAATGCGCAGATCAGTGGCAATAGAGCGATTACCTCTGATAATACGCTAATCCTCCCCCAAGTTCCTAATCGCCCATGCTAACTACCAATCAAGACATATAAAGTCTCATGGTTGGTTCATTGGCGATGTTTCAGTTCATCTGACGGATGCCAATACTTAAACACGAAGCTACTTACTCAAAATTTTTTGCGGATCTTGGAATGATATTTCTACGATAAAGAATACTAAACAACAAATAACCAACTAGTAAAACAAAAACCGTTATTCAGCCTTGCCAAAAGAGGCGTTTGTGAACTCTCAAACAGATGCAAGGTTGTAGCACCTGCTATATTTGTGAAAGATGACAAGTCGCAAATGTGAGCCTCCTATACCACAGTTCAGGGAGAATGCATCTGAAAGTGACGTTCGTCTTTAGACGGAAGTGACACCACTCCACCTCACAATCTCCACAGTCGCCAATGGAACGCGAAACCTTAAAAGACGACTTTTACCAAGTGGGTCAATAGTGATATTTCGGTGTGTCAGATGATCGATATGTGAAAAAATGGCTGAAGGAACACAAGTAATTTAGTGATATCGATCTTAATACACCGAGACGTCCCAAGGATTTTAGCGACATTGAACTGTTAATTTAAGTAGTGAATCTCTGAGAATGGACACAAGGTCTTCGGTTTTTTTTTCTTGATAGGTGCGTGGGGGCCCAGATCTTACCCTATTCTTGAAACCAGGTAGAAATGTTCTTGGATAAAATCTGAACACGAAGCCTCGCGTATCGCCAAAGATTCTAGTAAATTATATGGACGCGACACTTTGTATGAAGGTAATTTGTAATTCAGTCTGTGAGCTGGTTATGGGTGGACCATCTGTATTTAATGACAATTGAAAGGTCAAAGACTGCATAGGGATACACACGGTAATCAACAGTCTGCATCCTATAAAGGTGTAAACCAATTAGATTTGTGAAAGCAATACTTTTATTGTCAACCCCGCAACAATGGCCAACATTTTCAATCTGTTGCATGCTTATTAGGCCCTGTCAATGATACGGGTAACCAAACTCAGCATTAAGTTGTGCCATGTTCTGAACATTATTCGCTCCGATTATGCGATTTGTTGTTATGCTGACGATCTTATGTATTAACTCTTGATCAAGTAAAGTTGAATATTCAAAACAACATGATGACATGTAAACTTGAATCATGATGAATGTTATGAATTGTTATGATGGTGCATTGAGGAGTTTAATGTGGTTTTCCACATTGATCCAGATCAATCGGAGTCTGCGTAGTGCAAGCAATGGAATTATACAATATTACGGTCTAGCAGGCATGGCAGGGAAACATAGTGAAAGGTGTGTGCTTCAGGATAAATTGTGAATTTTGCCCACAAGTACTGTAGGCATTGATAATCATAAAATGATGGAAGCACTTTGCAACCCCCTAATAGACCCCAGGTGGGGTTTTCAAGGTTATTCAAAATTTTTAAAGTTTTTACCCCATAATTCCAAACTATAAGCCACCAGGTAGTACAAATATACCTTTTGGAACCAAACAAACATAATGGTGTGCTTTTCAACACAATCGGAACAATTTTATTTTTTTACCCCTGTGTAACCTTCAACTCAAGCGGGGCCATAAAAGGGTGTGGCAAGTACTTCCATCCAATTTTCCTTTTATGATCAAGGCATAAAGTACTTGTGTACCAAAATTCACAGTTTTGTCCCACATTTGCCACACTCACATGTGATCTGTGCACTAACAGTCCCCCACTATTCAAGTTAACGAGTACGTTATTATGCGACGATAAAAATTTACGCTAGCACAAGCATTCCGATGAGCTTACTGGTGGAGAGTTGTGGAGTCCAAACGTGTACACGCATGTCAATACGGAACCCCAAACTCGTTCTAACCTCGTTTCATGGCCAAATTCATTCCATGAAAAATATGGGGTACACGATTTGGCATCCTCTATGGTGTTAATAGGGCGCGTAATCTTCAAGGGGGGGGGGGGCCCTTTTGTTTGGTGCTTATTTTTTTTCGGCAGTGAAGTTCGCCCTCAAACTTGAAACCGAACAAGAAAAAGGTCATTCGGCCTATTTCGTTTGACAAATGTGTAATTAACACGAGATGGTTTCAATTCTGTGCCAAAAAAATAAGAAAGAAAAAAAGAGACCTATATTCGCAATGGCATTTCTGTGCTTGTGGGCCATAACTAGCATAAGAACATGCTTCGATTTCGTGTGAAAAATCACACCCCATTTTGCCGCATCGACGTCGGGAAAGGCCCCAATTACGAAAAAGTCGATATCGACGCCTGTGTGTGGTCCTTTGGATTTGTGATTCATGCTGCTCATGGATGCTTAGTCGGAGAGAGGATTTAACTCAGACGTTCCCTTTGATGTCATTCAAAGTAAGATACGAGGTACTCGGTAGTTACTGGACCAGTACTAATTTGATTAAATACCACCCAAATCGACGGGCCTCATAACAGGGAGGGCGAAGTATATAATGTAGGCGCAAGACAACGCAGAGCCAGATGCAACGTTATTTTGCGTCTCGCGATTTGTGCACCGCTCGAGTATATTTTGGAATTACTTTTTACTCGCGGAACGATAAAAACCCGAATAATTTCCGCCGCGCCTACTGGTGGGGGAATCAAGTATAGCAATCAGAGTGTAAATCTGCCTTGAGTTCATGTCATTCAAATCAGAGATGAGGTACTGGGCAGTCTCTAACCAATCAGAGTGTACATCTGCCTTGACGTATGTTCATTGACATCAGTATGACGGTCCTGGGCAGTTCTCTAACCAAATCAGGTGTACATCTGCATGACGTCATGTCAATCACATCAGATATGAGGTGCTGGGTAGTTCTCTAGCCAATCAGAGTCCTATCTGCCTTGAGTCAAGTCATAGCAGCAGATACGAGGTAGCCCTCCAGCCAATCACCACGGTTCATAACTATGCCTTTATATTATAGAGCAGACACGAGGTACTGGGCAGTCGCTCCAACCAATTACGGTACCAAATATGCCTTGGTTTTGAATATAGCGACTACAATTGCCCATAAAATAGAACTTTATATGTTACATCTAAGTATGGAACTGTATACTAAATTCGTAATGGTACGAACTCCTCTTTCATTGAGCTCACGGACACGGCAGTTATTACAAAACCATGACTTGTAGTAAGTGTGTAGGTATCAGTGATACGGGTATGGGTGAGGATACGAGACCATGGGCAGGGTACGAAACAACAAACGCACCCGTACCCCGTCTTGTTACCATAAACCGTACCCGTACCCATACCCCATGGTCCGTTACCAAGATCAAGTCTACTGAAACACAACGTACTTCGGCAATGTAACATTTCATTATGTAACATTAGAGATCGTGTCATGTACTCACGACACGCTGCTGGTATGACGGAATGGAATCCTGCAAACAATGGGGCAAAAACGAGTGGAATTCTGCAAACTCTATTTTTCTAGCAGAAGGCCAACCAAATTTAAAAAAAAGAAGTTATTCAACGTGGTACAGCCGAACAAGAATGGTATCGGATTCATGACCCCCCCCACCCCCCGAGTTTCAATACTATGATCGTTCGTTAGTTCGTGCAAGTCCAAAAATACAGTGGAAGATCCGTCTTTAACCAGCTGATATTCCCATTTGATGACACTAAAGAAAGATCGTGGAAAATTTATTAACAAGAATGTCGCTGGATCTCCGTAATTTTGTTCAATGAAAGTTCATAGCAAGTACTAGCCGATATTTATTTTGGCTTCTTAGCACGCAGTCCAGTATTCCGCGAGCAATTTTCCTAACGTACATTTTAATTTTTAATATATGAAAACAATTTCAAAACTCTCCGTAAGAAAGCGCAATTGCCACGTCTATGAACCTGCACACTTTGAATATTAATTTCCGCACAAGAAAAAAAGTCTAATTACTACTTCATGTAACATGGCCTTTTGAGAACATTCTTCACCCGTTTCCAGACCTACAACATAGTTGAATGTCAATTGAATGTCAATTGGATGTTTATCATAATGTCATCTATTTTTATAGGAAATTCCACATTGTATCTTCGAATTTAAATTAGAGCGTCATCTCAACACAACCCCTGGGTTTAGACCGGCCATTCATGGCGGTTGACCTGGTTATTTGTATAGTATACAATATTGAATGCCTAAGAGTAATGATAGTAAAATATATCATGAGATCACATTTTGACTTTTCTATTTCACGAGGCAAAGCCGAGTGAAATGGAACTGTCAATTTGACCGAATGATATATTTTTTAAGATTGCACGACATATAGGCAGTCAGTATTTGTTTATATCATATATCACCTGGTTTCTTTACAAGCCCCGTGACAGTAAAACGATCACATGGATCAAATCACTACAATCGTGATATAAAACAATATAAACCGTTTTAACCGTGAAGTGACCGGAGTAACCGCCACCATTGGTTTGAAGTTTTGGAAGCACCCCCTTAGAAGGAGAAACACAAAAAATACACAAAACATTAATGCCTTAGATTACCTCACTGAGGGAAGCCACCTTTCTAAGATTGTCGAGTTTTTGTTGTTGGCTGTCCTTTTGTATTATTGGTATTTAAAGGAACTTACATCCTAAACTCTCGTTTACCACATCTGATAAGTCAAAGCGTAACATTGTCTTATGTTGTAAAAACTGCCGCCCATAACGTAAAGTTGCTACTTGGAGTAGACCTACTGTAACGCAGTTTACTTCACACAAAATAATTAAATGATCCATCACAGTTTTTTCCTATAGTCCACTGTCCAATTTGTGCTAATGAAAGAGGTGATACAGAAAAGCCATCCGTTTGAATAACTAGCCTCTTGCTAGAACTTAATGATTCAGATCTTGTTCAGAAACTCTAAGCGCACAAAATCTAAGGTAAACCCTTAAAATGCACACCGCATTTCTAAATATAGGAAACCGTCGGAATGTAGATTCTAACAATTATGCTAATTACATGATGACTTCTTTTATTCGTCCAAAAAAAGTATGTGTAAATAAATGTTAATTAATTGTAAAAAATGATGTAAATAACGTGTTTGGCCGAAAAACAAATGTTGCCGCATTTCCCTATGTCTAAATGCAATGCACATAACCACGCCTGTCTGGATGTATAATTTGAAAAGTTGTCCATCAATCTCTAAGGTCATGTATGTGTTAATAGATTACATGTATATGTTGCTATGTTCCATATTCAATCTGTAAAAAAAAAACTTTTTACTTTGTTTACTCGGGCATTGTACTGAAATCACATTTCGAACAAGTCAGTTGATAAATACTACGTCATTGTTACGCAAACTGTAAACGAAATATATTTTGAATGAATAAAATGTTTCTGGCAATCATTTTATGGCATACTGAAAAAAAACTATTTTGAAATCTTATTCATAGAACTAAAACTTATCGATTAAAAGAACTTAAAAAAGAGCATCAGGAAGTTTCACACGTAATCTTGAACACGTATTGTCCGAAGCTACCAGATATTCCGAAACAGTGGGTGGTTGCATGGTCATTTATACATAGTTGAAACTCTTCCCCCTCAGAATGAAATATTCATGATTTACACAGATACATATACATTAAATTTCAAAACTAAAAAATCGCGCATGTATTTGTTACTTCGTACTGTGTACTTATGTAAATGAAAATTATAAATATTTGTCTACTCTCTGATTTGCGTCATATTCCTTTTCCTCTTAATTAGTGTTCCGAGTATGTGTTTCAAGTATCGCAGCGCTTCCTTTTCCTATAGCCAGGGGCCAACCCAATTTTATGCGCCTATTCTGTCGATGTCGAAACCTGTTTCGCTCTATAGGAAAATATGACTACCTTGCCAACCTATTTGCAATTCCCATACGCTTCATTATGTGAGTCAAAGGTCATGATCATACATATATCGGTTGAAATTTATAAAATAATCTCCAATTAATTAACACCTATCTAAACCATCTGTATAATCACAACGATTTTCGTGGCTATAGTTCGATGATTGATTGATTGACTTTCAATATGTAAAAATGGATCATAAATTATGACCAAAATTCATGATAAAAGGTCAACTGATTTCTATGGCTTTGTGGTAAATGACCGAAGCCTAAATAGTCGCCTAAGTCCATGACCAATTATCGTAGCTATACGGTAAACTGTGGTCAATTAGCACATGATGTAGGTATGAAGCAGTTTGAAATCGAGGGTTTACTACAAGAAGGCCCCATCTGCAATAGCTGCCATTTGTTAGTTGTGTTAGATTGTCAGATATAACACTTAAAAGTGTTATATCTGACAAATCTAACACCTGACAGCTATTGCAGATGAGGCTTTGCCCTAAACCCTCGAAAGGGTGATCACTGTACGACCTTGACCTTTGATCTCCATATCAAAGTCTCTATGGAATTACTAGAGGTGTAATTCCACACAGACTAGAGAGGTACACGTTTTAATCTCTTGGTTGCCTGGGTAGTAGGCAAGAATGTCTTAACACCATAGTAGTTATGTTCAAAGCAACCCTATGCATCAAATAACCTAACGGAGGATTGGAGGGCGTAGCCAGCATACACAAATGATGTTCCACGTCCTTTCAATGTTGCCTTGGGTCCAGTGAAAACGCCATTGGCAGTTTGGCCTTTTGATATGGTGTATCATTTGGCGCTGGACACGAACGCTCTGTGGAGAACAATAAAAGGAACAAGAACGATAACAAATCCGAATTTACACAATCCTTACTGTAGTTAGGCGAGAATAGAAAGAAACACTTGATTGGAAAGAATAGAAACACTTGTCGTGACCTTGCACTTGACTTCCGTTGTTGCTCATCGCCAGGTTCATAGGTTTTCTCGAAATTTCATTTAGGCAACTCTCACATCCACTGCATTACAAATGAACGACTAGTATACGGTACTTGCATTACAGTGACTCTTCTTTTTAATAGGTATGAAAATCGATATTCTTCTCAAAGAATCAACGAAAGCATTTTAGATCTTACGTAATTGGAAAGAAGTTGGACGTCGATCAAAGTGCTAAAACATCTCAAACACATTGCCAGTTATTTCAAGTTGAGGCTTACTTTTATTTGGGAGTTTCCGTAACCCGACTCATCTGACACACTTTTTTCTGACACACTTATGAATTCGGAAACCCGTCACGGAATAAAGCGCAGGTTTATTCCGTTGTTTCCGAATTCATAAGTGTGTCAGAAAAAAGTGTGTCCGATGGATCAGGCTACGGAAACTCCCCTGTAATTTTAACACTTACTTGTGTACATCTCTCGTCGTTTTGTCATGCTGTATTTGATGCCGCTGTTAGTGTCCAGTGAACGATTATAAGCCGTGGGAGCAGGATTTTCGTTCTTATAGAATTCATTTTCTGTTAAAGAAAAAAGGGACATAACTTTCAATTTTCGTTCAATTTAATGACAAGTTATTTTAAGAGTAAAAAATACAGCCAAAATACTTTTCCCAGAAAGACACTTGGATTGCGCTAAGGGGATGCTTCAAAATTCAACTATTGCTCGCTCGCCGATTCAGACCGGTTTCTATTGTTTTAACCCTTTGGGTACTACCACCTATGATACAATCTCTCTGATTGGTTATTACAGGACACAATATGAAATAGCCCTCTGAGTAACCTATCAATATAGGGCTTCTATATTTCTGTATAGACCATACCACCATCCTTAGCTATTCTTACAGTATCTCTGATTTGCTCATTATATGATATTACCTTCCAAGTAACCAATCAAAATAGTGCTTAGATGCCGATAGATACGCAGGTAGTGCCCAGGGGGGTTAAACAATGGAACATAATTCATTTGTCATGAACTGCCAGTCAAGCGGCGATTGCGTTTTTATAAACTACCCTTAAATGTTTAAACATTAAATGGGATGGCCCGATTTAAGTCTATACATTTTTCATCTTGATAGAATGGCCTTCACCCGAAAACCCACCTGTAAAGTTTGGCGCCGATATTTCAACCCGTTTTGAAGTGAGAGCTAAAACGTGATTTTGTAATAGAGTACTGTGTACAATTAATATTGCTCGACCAAAATGGGGCATATCTTTCGCTCATAACATCCAAACAAAACATCATTTAGCCCTAAGATTTCACAGGGTAGGCTAAATGAGAAAAATAGTAGCTTTCTTCTGATACCAGGTAAAATTTGGGGTCCCTGGAGACTCAGACGAGGCTAATAGCGATCGGACCATGGACCTTTAATTGAACACGAGTGTATATCATGAGTCAATACAGCTATTACCTAGTTGGTATTATAAAAATACTACATGGTTTATATCGGGAAATAGGGCACACTATTTTCCTATCACCCCGAACCCGAAAAACCATTTAGTATTTGTTTTATTACACCTCACTGTGACTCCGATCTATAGAAATAGTCCGATCTATTTCCATATGGAAATAACACGCGTAATAGGAATCAACCAATGAAATAGCATGATTTTGTTCATGAATATTCATGAGGTGTAAAAAATCTACTTACTGTTCGGTGGAAATGACCTACTACCCATGGAGAATCTCGGTGCTTTTTTACCGTCGGGTCGGTGAGAAACCCTGATGAAATAGTGGTTAGGACCAGGCACGTCATCTTTAAAAGTGATTAAAATAATGAGAGCGAGTTAAGGAATATAAAATTATGCATGGTACTTTCACTTGAAAGACCTTGTCAATTAACCCGGTTTGTTCAAACTATTATTAGAATATTTCGAGATATTATCTTATTTTTTGCAAGTCCTTGCACTGTGTTTAATTAAAACAAACACATAAGTGATAACCATTATTTAAAAAATCAGTAAGTTATAAAGTACCAACACAATTTGCAATGTTCTCCAAGAATCTGAAATAAGATCCACAACCTATACGTTTCCAAAAGTCGTCGAGTTTGTTTGGTTTTGCATTTTGTTAATTGTGGATTCACACTTCATCGGCAAACGTGAACCGACGCTATCCTTCGAACGTGCTTTTCTCGGCAGATACATTAACATATGCGTTGTGTGAAAAGTATGCGAAAAGGCTAAAGAAGATTTACTATTTTATAGTACATAAAAAACAAAATCGAATTTCAGGATCTGCAAAATTCGTTCCATACCAAGTTATTTCAAGAAATATTGTTGACGTCGAAAACACTGATATAATCCAAATAATACCGAAAAACGTGTATTAGCTCCCAGTAGCTGCGCCAAAGGCAGAGGGGTGGCAATGGCGAAAAGTGCATTTCTGAGTGGGCAAAAATCATAAAATTATCTAAAAAGTCAATAAATTCGGCATGGTTTAGATTTTCCTAGGTGAAAGTGAATGGAAAGGCTCAACTCTCCCCTTGCCGCCGCATGTCCCAGCATCAATCAAAATATTCTCAAATATGATTGGGACTAAGTTCACAACCTTCAAGTGTTTTTACTATATCAGCTAATCTTATAATCGTAGAGTAAAACACAGGCTTGCGTGTTTCATGTGACCTCAGTCTTCACGGGCCAAAATATTTTCTTTGGACCAAGTAACTTCCTTCTCCAGACTCTGTCATCTTTCAGATTCAACTATACAAATGCCTCTATCTGTGTATATTTCATGGTCATAGATTAGGGATTTCTCAAGACAGTAGCCGGCTCAATTTCCTGTGGGAACAGGACAGATAAGAAGACACCACACGTGATATAACGTCGTTTCCTTCGCTGATGATATGTTAACTGTGTTAATGACAGTTGCAATACTCTAATGAAAACATGAGGCTTTACTTCTAGTGTTTGTTGGAATGGGTGATAGCTGCGAACACATCTTTATCAATTCTTACAAGTGAAACCTTTCCTATTCATTTCGCCAACGTGTACAACCTATTACTTGAAGTGACGCACGAGTTTGTTCTTTATTGCAGTATGGCTAGCATTTGCATGCAAATGTCTTGAAAGAGGCTGCATGCATGTTCATATGTTAGAATCGAAGATAAATTTAGTGTAAAATCAAAGAGTTATTTCTTAAAGTCTGCTCTACAAGCTGGCATACAGCTAAGTGAGCGACCACGTGCGTTACTCAAAGTACTTAGACTTGCCAGTTGGTGTAATGGATAGGCAAAGTTGCACTTGTAAGAATTAATAATGGTGTGTTCGCAGCCATCACCCAATCGAACGAACCCTAAAAGTAAAGTCGCATGTTTTCATTACAGTATTACAACTGTCATTCCAAGCTACATACATGCTAGATTACGAGAGGGATTGCGGATTTTGGAAAATATTCTTCGCTAAAGCTGAACAGATGATACCCAGACCATGAAGCTATTATTAAACTGCCCAGATTTAAGCCCATGATATACTTCCAGTCGCAGCGAGCGATTTCTGCACGTGAGCATGCGTATCTTGGGACAAAATCCGGTATTGCGCATGCCAATCGCTCGCTGCGAATGGAAGTATATCATGGGCTTTATGCATCGTGCTGTACAGGAAAGTTGCTAAAGAATCAGATTTAGTTGTTCCAATGAGAGAAAATAATTTACTCTTTGCATCAAAATAAAAGGAAACAATTTACAGATAGAGGGGAGAGCTTTAGAGCAGATTTTAAGAAATGACTCTTTTATTTTGGTGAATAAATTTCGTTTCCAAAATTCACAATCCTCCTTGTACGGAAATGCGTAAGGACCATTCGAGATGTTGACTTACCGAGTTCTAGTAAAAGTTCCTTACTCCAAAATTTGCCTCTCGAATGGTCCTTTTAAGCATATTCACGTATATATTTATGCAATCATAGCATGTAGTTTGGAATGGTATGGTTTGGAATTGGTTTGGAATTGTATTTGCGGCTTGACATAATTTAGCAATTTTACTGACAGATAAGACTCCCTCGTGCAATATTTGTAATTGAAAGCTTGATACTTAAGAACAAAACCCAGGAACAAAACAAATAAACAAACAACGCAAAACTTAACAAAAAGCAACACATTTATTACAGATTTCTTTCTAGGAAAAAGACTTTCAAAAGAACAACTTGACTTGGAATGGTAATGCATCAAATTATTAGAGTTGGGTATTGTTGTCACGATAAACTATAGGTAACTAACAGTGTAGTATGTGTTTTAGAAGCAGAAATTAATATGACACGTTAAGTGGCACAGGAATATCGTGTAGGTATTGCAGGGAGGAACTCGTTCATGTCTTCAAACATTGACCTTTCCTGCAAAAATAGGGTGGGTTCATATGGAACTTCCTTAACACAAGACATAATCCGTTCATGAACCAATTGAAAACAACTTTCAGAACCCGAATAAACTCCTGGGCATATGTCCTCCTTTCCGTGAAATAAGCAAATCCTAGACAACGGATGATAATGTGGCACCTGATAACGAGACACAGAACTTTACGTGACTGACTGACTGCAAGCACTGGTTTGGGCTGTTTCTCCTTAATAATATAGAGAGAGATAGGACATTTCCAGGAAAATGCGCCCCCTCCCATTGCTTTCTGAACTTTTTTATACGTATTCACACAGGATAGCAGTTACCAACGTCGATTATCTTATAAATTTAGCTTTACTCCATGCCGCACTAACCACTTTCATATCACAAGTCAAACACGCACTCACGCACACACACGTTTTAGTCATCAAGATTAAACTGTTTTTTTACGGAATAAGGCCTAATGTACTATGTACTTATCCCGTATTTCTTTTGTTCTTAGAGACAGCCTGCCACGTTTTGCTTGAAACAGTCTTTCGACGTACGCATCATCCTAAAATATGCAAATTAGTTTGCCATAAATTTGGAAATTACTTGTGTGGCTAACACACACACGCACACACACAAACCAGCAGTAATCATTTTTGGACAAGATCAAAGCAATCGTTATGGGGTTTATTAACTTGTGAGCATTTATTTATTTCAATTCAAACATCAATACGCTAAATCTGTTCCTATGATCTTTACAAGAGATCATGCAATGATGATTTGAGAACATTGCATTAAGTTTGTGAACCTTAATTTTCTATAAAGTTCTTTTATTTAGTACTTTTATTAAGAATATTGGTGGAACACATGCTGAGAATCCTAAATTTTTCATTTGTCATGTTTATCCACTAACCACTTTTAACTTCTTGTTTATAGTTTAATTACAGGATAGGCCTACAACTTCTGACACCAAATACAATAATGAACTATTTTTGCAAATATGAAGTTCATCCCACTCCTGACACCAAATCCATTGAACAATTCTGTAGAAACGAAGTTTCACTTGAATTTCTTCGTCACGAGACATAATTCATCACGGACCATTTGAAAACAACAGCTTTCATGTTGCGAAGAAAAAGTTCCACGCATACATGCAAGCACGGGACCCGCTTTCCGCGAATGTAAGCAAACCACCAAGCAACGGATGAGAATGCTGTGTCTGATAACGGAATACCGAATCAGCTGATGACCTAAAATACTCATGTGCATTGGGTCTTTTTCAGATTTCTATAAAGAATAATTGGATATATACTTTAAAATCGATGGCTGGCTTTAAACTTTAAAGAAGTCCCTATCATGCACTCAAACACGACATGATACACTTTGCAACGGATAATGTTAGTTGTGTACAATCTGAACACCTGACACCTTTGTTCGACAACTTACTGAGGTTAATGTAGCCCACCAACGAAAATATATGTATACTTTGACTAACGTCACTCCATATTTTAACAAAAACAACCCAACCAATTACCCTTGTGTGCCCCTCTTCGGGAACCAAAAACCGAAGGCACCACTACTTTTCAGTTCTTATTATACATCAGATACAAATAAATATTGGTATGCGTTGCATTTGTTTGTATTTTTCGGGACAACTATGTATTAGTGACACTAACACTAGTTGTCCCCAAATAAACAACACATATTATTGATAAAAACTGAAAATATCGTCTGCGAACAATCTACAAGCGTTTTCCCGCAATGCAATTAACACCCATGGCCATTTTGCAAGATATATATAATGATATAAGCACTACTTGTAAACCATGTAAACAGGTCTATTCACAGTTCTTTTGGCTACATAACAAATGGGTCAACCATTTTGGTGCCTTTGCACATTTAGAGTGTTGATCAATTAAAGGTAGCGAATTTAAATTGGAGATAGTCGCCTCGACCTCTCAATTCCAAGTTTGAGACGAATTCGTTTTGTGCTTTCATGTAATTAACCTCATTTTCTGAGAGTAATGTGTATAATAAAAATTCCGGATCCGGAATTTCATAAGAAAGTTCTGATTTTCTATATGAAGGACATCGGTTTGAGCTTAGATCTTTCACATAGTGATTAGTATGTGGACATGCATATGCAAAAAAAAAAAAAAAAAAAAAAACGATGGTTAGAAAATTGAGAGCGTCCTCCTCTGAATCAGTCTTTAAGTCAAATCATTTAGAAATCAGCAATTTGATAAGTCATGAATAAATGCTTGTAACGAATACACATCGCTTTTAATGCCAGTGATATTACTTCCAGTCGCAGCGAGCGATTGACGTGCGCAATACCGGATTTTGACCCAAGACCAGTGTTACGCATGCTCATGAGCGGAAAAAGTGATCGCTGCACGAACTGAAGGTATATCATGGGCTTTACGCTAATGATACCTTTTGCTACGCATATACTACCCCGCTCTATCAAAATGATACATTTTGCTATGCATACAGTACACATCGGAATGCTATATATTGATACATTTTGCTATACATACAGTACTCACAGTACACATCGCAATGCTATTGATACTTTTACTCTGCAAACAGAACACGGCGATATGCTAATGAGTACATCTTGCTTATGCTAATGATAAACTTTGCTATGCATACAGTACGCGTTACTATACTAATGATTGATTTTGCTCTGCAAACTGTTCTCCTGCCTAAGCTAATGATACACTCTTGGTATTAAAACAATACACTTCGCAATGCCAGTGATACATTTGCTCCGCAAACAGAAAACCTCCTATGCTAATGAGTGAGACATATTAATGAGTTCTCGCTGGGTAGCTCTAATGATCATGGGTCATATGGCACAAATGGAACATCAGTAATATTAGTTTGAATATGATATTAAATAAAATAACAAATCGTATTAAAATACGACTTATTTTGCAATATATAAGAAGCTTACGATCCGTGGCTTAAAATACGTCGAGTACTTTATCGCATCAATAATTTATTTATCGATTATTGGCCAAAGCTATTGTTTTAAAAGTTGATATCTCCCGTACCAACTCCCCATTTGAAAGCTTTCTGCATTGATGATGGACATGAGGATCAGAGAGATGATGCGATAATTTGATAATGTCAAAATATGGGCACCACTGACAATAAGTCCGACCGCATTTAAATGGGTTAATGGTGACAACGCGCCCATATGATTCAGTGTGGTTATAGTTTGCAAATGTGAAATGCTATAAATACATGATGCCGTCAAGAAAAACATTTAATTGTTGCTATAGTGCGTTATGAAATCATGTTTTCAATACCAACTGCTAACATGATAATATCTGTATAAATAATTTCACAACGTTAGATACGGCCCATAAATATAGCAAATCCGGAAACAGAGACTTCTGGAAAACACATCTGACGGAACAAAGAGTGTTTCTAGTTTACTCTGTGACATCAAAGGCTTTTCCGTTAAGGAACAGTAGCCATATTGGAATGTTCAACTACATTACATCCATGATTTGCCATCTTTCCGCGGGTCATGGGGCTAGAAAGATAATAAACACAAAAAAGAAATGCCACCGAAAAAAAACAGGACAAGAATAGAAAAATGAGAAGTGCACTTAATTTGTATGGCCCTTTTATATCAAAAGGATGTATTTATTAATTTAGTTTCTCAGTATTATACTTCATTTTGCAATAGTTTTTTAAACGAGTCCTTTCCCATGATCTTCACATAGAAAAAGGAAGTAACCCTTTAAAGGATTTAAAGAGATAAATTACTTCCCTCTTGCCAAAGGACATCGCCAGATAAGGAATGAAGGACGCCCTCTATAGTTTTCATGAGAGCGGATGAATTTGAAATCGGTTCCCCATTATGCTCGAAGTTTACCTTTTTTTAAATTTTTTAGGTTTTTTCTTTTTTTAAATTCCCCCAAAGACTTATTTTTTAAAAAAAGTAAAATTTAATGTTAAAATTATAATACATGCTTCAAGGGATAATTGAAATTTCCATATGAACCCCCAACCACAATGCCGCTTTGCAAGGAACTTGTACATTATATTAATTAGAAAATGTGAGTTTTCTTTTTGGAAAGACCTCGTTTTGTAAGTTTGTTTTATGGGTGGCACGAGGGTGGCATGAACACTAAATGCATGAATTGCCAAAACAACAACCTCCTATTCCATAAACATACCATACAGCTAACTGCTTACGATATAAATAGCGCGGTCAATGTAAGTGACTTTTCTGGGTCATGCTTTATCATTAAGATGAGTCCATTTTGTTGTCTTCCAGAGTTTGCTTGGTGGGAAGACTGTTTAGTAATTCCAAGTCTTAGCAACATGCTTACTCGGATATACGCTAATAGGTATATTCACAAAGGGTTGCCTCATGTAGCTTCAAGAAAAGTTCCTTGGAAGTAATGTCACGGTAAAGTTTTGAAATTGTGTGTGTATCATCGGAAATATGAACCAAGAGGGAAACTTTCTGGTCCGCCCTCGTAATTTTTCTACAGTATTTAATTAGGGAATATTTTACCATTTCATGATTATTACAAGGTAAGTGACAAATGATCTTTTAAAAACATGAGAAAATAGATCCAGACAGAAATGTCAACTTAAGGTGGCTGTTAAGTCAGAACTTAGTCAAATGGCCAGTTTTTAGTTTTTTTTCATGTTTTTTTTAATGCAATTAACTGTTTTCTTCCATATATTTTAACAGAATCTATATATATTTATGTGACTGGTAATTCCAGTCAACTCACATAGATACCGGTTGAACGCCTTGAGTGTGTTTTTAAGCACCCCGGCGTGTTGAAGTAACACCCATATTTATGTTAGCACACCATTTGGATTCGCTCTACTTCACAAATCGTGATTTTTATCCGGAACTGCGCGCGGCAAGTAACCCATACCGTGAAAAATTAGAATAATAGAATATAATTCAATTATTACTTTATCGTGTAAAGATCACAGTTTTCAGGTAAACCAACAGTCGTGTTAATGACTGGTACATAAAAATGGATTATGTGGCAAGACAATGATAATAAGTACCTACTTAGACAGGCAAATATAGACGGATCCACCCACAACATGTTTCCGTTGAGCTCCGAGGATGCCAAAGTACTCCTGCACCCATGGAGTGCTAGCTAAATCATGCTGAAGGGAAATTTTCAATCCACTGATGATTTGGTGGGTGGAAAACCAAAAATCACGATTTTGAGTGAGAATAATGAAAAGACTACTTTTTGTTTCTTTCTCTTTTAGTTTGTTAGCTTTAATATTCAATATCCACGCATCATGGTGCAAAGTGTTTTAGGTATTAAACATGTCATATTTCTAAACATTTGACATAAAATGCCTAAACACTTGGCGTCAAATACCTAAACATGTTTAGATTTTAAACACATTTAGCTATAGAGTTGCATTTTAAGTTCGAGCTAGAGTTAGAGATGAATTTTCGAGTTACTTTTATCTCGTGTCTTACTACGTTCCATAGCCCCAGCGCCGTTTCATCTAATTTGTTGACCTTTACGAAAATCACGAAACTAGGGAGTCGACAACTCTAACAAAAAGTACAACTCTAACGAAACTACAACTCTAACTCGAACCCATAAAATAGTTTTACCCAAAAAAAAAAAAAAACCCATATTTTTCGCGGGATACGCGAGCAATATGACACAATTCAATACATTTTTCCGATTTTATTTTTTTATTATGCAACCCATTTTTTTCCATTCAGATCACTGTAGAATTGTTGTCATCCCTTTCCTCACTTTTCAATGACCTTTTGCATGGTTAACGATAGACAAGTCGCCCTATAGACCGTATTCAATAGCCAGCCATGGTGGTGGACAAGATAGACGCATTCCAGTATACAATACATTCACCTGTCAATGATCCCTGTGCATTCGCTAAACATGGATCGATTGACAGCTTAATGTATTGTAGTCCTGGAATGTATTGCATTCGTGTTCACCAACATGTCTGGTGGCTGACGTCATATTGAATACGGTCTATTATGCAACCTACCTTTTGCTCTCCGACGACGTTTCCCCATTGAATATGCTGGTGCGTCGTTCATCAGTAAATTTCTTGTCAGATTTATGATATGTTGCTGGGCAGGAGTTTCATCTGGAGCTGAAATATGAATGTTTTAATAACAAATACACTAAGAGAGTCATACAGTCATTACAGGTGTAGAGATTCTAATAGTCCGCCGGGCTCATAGTCCACCTACAACGGTAAAGTTTAGGGCACTCGATTCAGTTGAATCGTCACGCAACATTAGTTTCACGTTTTATTCCGTTGTCGTTTATGAAGCCCGGACTATAGCTCCAGGCGGACTATATCACCTTTTACACCGGACACATGTTGGTAAAATCTCGCTCTTTCTTGGAGTTACGTAATTGCTACCTAATTCATTATCAAAATGAATGGTTATTCAGGAACATATTCTGAAGCCAGTCTAAGGTGGACAGTTCAATTGACTGTATGTCTAGAACCAAAATTTGTGACCATGGACACCTAGATTTTAGGCTGCACAGTGATTGCGTGCTATTTTATACATTTATTATCATCAAACATTACAATTTCAAATCGTTACCAAAGGGTGAACCTTTTTATGACAATGATCTCAAAACGAATGTGGGTTTAATGTCAAAATGTATTCAAAATGACTGCCAAAAGTAGGCTAGTCTCTATCAAGTAAGAGCTTATTTTGGGTTTGACGGTTTCCTTGTAAAATTGTTTATATATACAGTAATATACTGAAAAAAGAACATGAAATCATCCAGCTATCAAGCATGTTTAGGTTTGTGTTCTGATTTGCTGAAAGACTACATCAGTCAAGGAGTTTATGGCAACCTATTACTGAGGGCGTTTTTTTTATCGTAGGTTACCGTGCTCATTGTTTAATATGTTTGATAAAAAGCGGTCCCTCTTGTGACCGCTGATGAAACGATGGTGATATTAGCTATTATATGAGGTATACCTCATAGATAGATCCTTATCATGTGATTGGTTAAATGAAAGTCACGTGACATGGTATAGTTTCACTATTTTCACATAAAACGCGTATAGTACCTTTTGCCCAGTATAGTACCTTTTCTGCCCGGTATAGTAATTTTTGGACCGGTGATCTCGAGACTCGAGATCTCGAGATCACCTCGGGTCAATAGATTTGACTATGTCCCTCATGGACAGTCAATATTTGTATACTAGAATACCCTTCAAAAGCAGGTTGGAAATTTCACCAAAACTTGGCTCCTAAAAATAAACCAATTCCTGTGATATAGTAGTAGGCATTAGGCCAAATCTACGGTGATAAAACACATGACTTCAAATCTGCATGTATCAGAAGTCAAATCTTTTGGGGTTTGGCAAAGTAGGCTATAGAACGAAGAACGACGCTACTGCCAAGATACAGTAGACAAATCTTGTTCTTCTTTGAATCATGCACACATTTTGATATCCCAAGAATATTCATACAGTGCTTCTTTCCTTCTATTTCTAGCTCTGTCTGATTTCTCTCTCTCTCTCTCTCTGAGTAGCACTCTCTCCCTTGTTCACTCTCTCTCCCCCCCTCTCTCTCTCTTTCCGTGACACTTCAAAACATGGAAATTCATGTTCCTAAATGAACTCCAAATAATGTTATAGCATATCGTCTTTCAAATAAGATTATTACAAACAAGCGGTGACATTTTCATGTCACCACGCGAAAGTGAATACGAAGGTCTTTATTTGCATTAGAATTAAAGTTTTCAAACCCAAATGTAAAATATAAAGGGATAAAATACTAATGAAAACTAACTGATATTATGAATCATTTGACGCTAGCGGGCAAACAGTTTGTATGGGAACTCATATCACTGCACAGATTGTTTTGAAAGATTACAAGATGCATTGATGCCGAACGCCAATAGAGATCCTGTCTTATTAGGGAAGAAAATGTGACATTCGATCCGTTAATTGACGGGTTTTGTTGACTCTGGAAGAAGCCGGGACGGCTTAGTTCGTTTCCTCACAGTTACAAAAAAAAAAAAGTTTGGACTATACCCGACATGCACGCGGATAAATAATTATATCATCGGAATTCTAGGACGAAAATAGAAAGAACATGTCAATGTATACGTGGTTACATTCGTGCTTATGTACAACCAAAAAATAAGCCAATGTTATTAAGAATAAAGCAATTCAACGACAAAATCATAGGCCATGATGTAGATAACATGAGTTAACCCCATATAATTTTATGGTTCAACCGCGATAGGCATAGGCGTACTTACAAACGCTGAATTTTCAACAATTGAACTGTCATATCTATATCTTATAACTTTTTAATATTGCTCGGCAAAATATGAATAAACTGAGCACGTTTTATTTATTTTAACGTTCATTTGAGAGAGAGAGAAAACAAAGCAGGCCAATTGGTAACTCTCTCGATGTACATTTGGCCCGCTTGAAATGATTTGAGGCCACTTCGGGGGAAAATACTTTTCAAAGAAATTAAAAAATTAAAAAAAAACGCAGTTCGCATTTAGGTTTGAAATAGCCTACTGGAACATTTTTTCTTTGGTTCTAATAAGAATACAAAATTTTAATTTCTAGAATTGAAAAAAATAATTAAGAAAACAAACACTAAACGCAGTTTTCACTTATTAAAGGCATCTTTGTTTTGGTCATACAAGCACTAGTAATGAAAACGTCCAATGGGGTGACGATTAGTTTTAGATACATATTGCATGTATCGGCTTCGATTTCTGCGGCGCATTCACAGTTCATAGGAATATAAGATGGAATCTACGGAGTTAGATAAAATAGGAAAGGAATTTACATGCAAGGAAATTGCTCAAATTGTTCAACAATTTTGCGTCTGTCGATCAATGACAGGGATTGTGTGAATCAAAAGCTTTCTTATGAGATAATTCAGTAATGAAATAATATGGACAATTTTCTCAGTAGCCCATTACCGCAAACAATGGAACAGGCTAGCGATATTCCAGTCTAAAGATAAACCACTCATTTCGACCTGTCCAGACGTGAGAACTACAATAAATGATACCTTTGTTTGTTTATATATGTAATAATCTTTTAAGTGTTCAATCCACCGCCATAAATATTTTGACAAAATTAAGGTCATGTGCACTGCCGTTAGTGTTATGCATGACTCCTTAAAATGTGCAAGTGACCACGAAAGGGACAGATAAGCTCATAAACTTAATGGACTTACTGAAGCGCCGCACCCTCCATCTTGGTAGTGTGAGCAAGGTTAGACTGTAGGGTGGCAAGGGTGAGGGGGTCTTCGCCCTTAGTTCGTTCGTTAGTTGCAGTCCAAAATCACGTGGAGATCGTCTTTAACCAGCTGATTATTTCATCATCCAGGTTGATCAGGCCTCGAATTCCTCTTGGGGACTGGTAGACCTCACAGTCCTCTATGATCTGGCTATGGTTTGTGGCTCTCCACAATCGAGTTTGGTGAAAGTTCCACTAATCTTGTGAAGGAAGTTCTTTTTACGACCAACGCCAGTTCTGAGTCTGTTGAGGTTGACCCTGCCTTTTCTATCAGGTTCACAGCCTTGGGCTGCTATATGGGCTGTCCCAAACTGCTTTGGGTTCAAAGTAGAGGATTACCATTGCCAACCACTGTCACCCATTGATCCCGGGATGATCGATAGGGAGACTGTGACTGCAGTGTCAGGATTGGTAGCACATGACTTCCGTGAAATCGCTGATCCTTAAGGTGTTTGGTGGTGGGATTAGGCTCCCAGGTTCATCACATTTCTGGCGATCTTGATCTCTGAAGGTTCCTCCAAGGTTTGCAGGAGCTATTCCAGAGAATGGAAGATATTCTACCGGCGTCGCCAAAAGGCACCCACTAACAAGTCTCAGGGGATCAACCCTTGCATCATCATAACGACTCAATCTTGTGTGAATGACGCTGTTACGCCATACTGGTGCCGCGTATTCACGTGGAGTATGCCAGCAACATTGATGTAATGTAGGTTGTCAAAGGGATGCACCCCAGCCAGTTCCTGCGAGCCTTCTGAGAAGTTGACCGAGACTGCGTCCGTTGGCAGCGACGCCTGGTGTGGTTGATGGAAAGTAAGGCTGCGTCCCTTGTGACGCCAAGGTACTTGGTGTTTGGGGCCAGGTGACAGTTTTCTCCATCTCAGTGATGTTGTAGTTCTCTTTTTGCGCCTCGATTTGCAAGGGGGAAAACAGAGCTGACGGTCTTGGGTTTTGCTGAGTTTCAAGTGCCATCGGTGGGAAGAATTGGCTTACAGTGAGGTCTTTCTGCAACACTGTTACGGACTCAAGCAATCAGCAAGCTATTCCAAGTTCCGTGTCGTCTGCGTAGGAGTACTGCGAACAATCTCCCCTTTTGGCACATCTGAGACGTAGATTGTGAAGACCCTGGGTGCCAGGACAGAACCTTGTGGGACACCATTCCGAGTTTGCGCTTTCTACTGCGTTGCCCATTTGAGTCTCCAGGACGAACTATCCTTCTTGGATGAAGAAGGCCTAAGGACTTGACAAGCTTGACCTCAGGGCAGAGTTTGAGTAGCTTGAGGTAGAAACCTCGGTGCCAGACTGTATCGTACGCAGCAGTTTAGGTCTATGAACGACTGCTCCAAACTTCTGCTTCTTCTGTCTCGATGTCATTAAGTCTTGCTATCTGATCAGTTGTTTGATTTACCTCTTCGAATCCAGCTTGGGTGCGGGGTAAAATTGCCTCGACCGTATCATTGATCCTGCACTGGTATCAGTCTCTCAAGCACTTAAGATGTGAGAAAGTAGCGAGATGGGTCTGTAACGCTTGGGGTCATTTGCTGGTGTCTTGGGCTTCAGGATTGCAATGACCTTTGAAAGCTTCCATCTGGAGGGAATAGTTGACGTTCCATGCAAGTAGAAGGAAGCGCGAAGAGTTCTTAGCCCTTAGTAACCCCGGTTATATCCAAAAATGCTGTAATTCTGTCTAAAGCTGTTGATAGATGTTGCATGTACTGCTGATGGTGGGTTGAGTTTATTCCAGTCCTGAATGATTTTCTCTGATGAAGAAATATTTTCTTGATGTCAAGTCTCATATGCTGTTGCTGGATTGGTGAGTGTCCTCTTGTGCTCTGGTTTGTGGCAAGCGAAGAAAGATTTGTCTGTGGGTGATTTGTCTTATATGTTGAAAATTCTATACAACTGGATAAGGTCTGCCCCCCTCCTTTGCCTGTCTTCTATAAGCTGGAGCTTTCTCAGTCTTTCTTCATAAGGTAGAAGTCTGATACTTGAGATAAGTTTGGTTGTTCTTCTCTGTACTCCTAATAATTTATGTTTTTCTTAGATGAGGTTCGCATACTGGACCATGCCAGGTGTGGGTCTAATTAGCGATTGTTGTAGAGTGATAAGCTGTATGATTATTTCCGGACTTCTGCTCTGTAATTGAAAGGAAACGGTTACCATCCAAGAGTTTGGTTTTTGCTTTCTTTGTTGCTTCTGCACACTGTTTGACAACTTTTAGGTAATCCTTTATACATACTCTAAGATCTTTTTCTTCTGTACTGTGAGGAGTTTCCTTCATTTGGTATTCATGGTGAGGGTTGTTAAACCAACATGCATAACAGAAAGCATTTACTGATGTTTGAAGGTAATTAATATATATGACCATTTCACGATATTCCTTTAGAGAGGGGTTGTCATCTGCAGGTACTGTCCATTTTCCCTATTCACTGTTGTACATAGTGCATTCAATAGGCCTATGACTTGTCACGCGTACTCTGGCTTAACGCATAGGACGTGAGAAAACTCACGTCGTGGCGAGGAAAGTGTTCAAGGGATTTCTTCGTAGAAGCTCTAATTTAGATATATATCATCAATAAAACATTGAATGGTATGATGATAGAACATCTAAAATCGAGAAATGGTTTAATTTATAAAGAGTGGTATTTTGGTTAGGGTATAATGCTACTCTATGGCAAAAAGACCGTGATTGCTGTGCAGATTCAAGAGAGCGCCATGGAAAAAGGCTTGACCTTATCTCTTCGTAGTTGAAGCTGACAACCAAGATATCTTATTTTATATAAGGTGGTGTAATTTGTTTGACATACGGGTACTGAAAATCCGAAACGACCATTTCTAATAAGGCTTCCAACATGTGTAAAAACAGGCCATCTCGCCAATGTTCATGCACACAGGGGGTGGGTAATCACTCATCCATAGCTGGTCATGATAGTGGATTGGATGGTTGATCTGTGAGGGGGGAATCATTACATACGATTCAACTTATGAAGGATCATGTCACAATGATTCGGTGGGGTGGGCAAAAGGCGCGGCCGTTACAGTGGACACCAACTGCACTAGTATACATAATACTACCGAAATTCTTTGATTTCAGGCACTGAAAATAAGGATTAGGCACCTTTTTGCGGTAGCTGTGTGGTGTTATAATGCACCTTAAGTAGGCGGGGACGGGAATGTGTACATAAAGTTCTCGAGGGGGAAGGAGGAAGGAAATTAGCCTACATCCACATTTAGGACCTAAACACCAGAAATTGAAATAGTGTGAAGGACTCTTATATGTCATGATTGTAATCATGGCATTCATTCAATGCCTCGTTTGAAATTGGTTAATGATGAGGACGTACCTTCGGGTTTTCATTTGAAAATAGAAAATACTGTCATATTTATTTCACTATCATAACACCCTCTAGGCGGATAACAATACACACCTTGCGCGGGGTACTGAGTATGGTCAGGGAAACACGGTTTGCAGGGTTTACGACAGGAGAACACGGGTGCCGAATGTAGGTTCTTTCCCGAGGCTTGTAGTGCGCACGGACTGGGCCACCCGTCTTCCTATAACAGATAAATAGAACGTAAACTAGGTTAAAAGTAGTGCAACGCTGTGACAACCGTTTCCTAGCTTTAATATTACATCTGTCAAGCTAGTTTGTTAAAATTGTTCGTTAAAGAATACTACTGTCAGATCTGAGGAGCGACTCATACCATGCGGGATGTGATAACAAAGCTTTAAACATTGATCAGTGATCGATCGAACTTTGGATCGATTCACGTTTGTAGACTGGGAAGTCAGCCGCTAACTCGTCGCTTTGACACATTCACCGTCGTGTTCTTCAAATTATAACACATAGCGTCCTGCTTGTGTAAGAGACTGATGACAAAATGCCCCATGTGAATTTTCTTGCTTGAGTCGTAAATTCACAATAGACCTTTTGCAACGATCCCCATAATGCAATCTCGTATTGTTCCCATTCCATCCGGGAACGGTACCACTCTCCAGTCAGCTACAACATAAGGTTAGAGCGTAATATCAAACTAGAAACTTTAAGCTATCTTTGACTTTGCACAGTTGACACGCCTCTATTCGTCCGGCAAGGTTGTCCATTAGGGGCATGGGGACGTGCAAATGGTCTTTGTAAACCAATGTCCCAACACGAACTCGAACAGGCGAGTTCCTTGTTACTTAAAGTAGGAACACGTATCTCATATTTTTAAAAAATAGCGACGAGGTAACATACCTGAAGGGGGGGGGGGAGGGGGGGGAGGGGGGGGGAGATTTAATGATATAGTGATTAAAAGTCATAACAAGATCTGGAGTGTTACCTGACCTGTGAAAATTCCTTTGTTAGCGTTATCCGTGAACAAACTATTACCGTCGCCGTTGCACGTTGCACACACATATGCCCGTCTCTTGCACGACGTTGGCGTTCGAAATGAAATACTCAAACATCAGGTTAATGTGATTAGGCCCTATAAGATTGTTGTCACTGTTGTCCAATCCTGTATGGATCCGCGATATGCGTGTAAATGGGTTGGCCATCCTCACACGGTCCAACCGCCAGTAACCGCCCATTGACCGATGACTATATTATTTAATATCCCCTAACGCAGTGGCGGATCCAGGATTTTTTGAACGATGGAGAGATGGAATTTGCTGTCAATAAACACCGTTACAATGTACCGCGGTGCCGTAAGGGTTGCGGGGGGATTGCCCCCCCCATGTGCGGAGGAGGGGAGTGCTGCAGGGGTACCCCTTCTCGAATTGAGCGTCGAAAAATCTTACTCGGATTATCAATTGAAAATGCAAGTTTTTTCTTGGCAAATCTTGGATTATTAATGAAAATCTTGGATTATCGACAGAAAACCTGAATTTTGGCGAAATTCCAAGATTGAATTTTTGGATATCGAGTGTTCCATACACGTGACAAAATTACGCTTTAATCACATAGCCGATTATTTGTCAGAAAACCACTTCCGGGCCTTGTTTTCATATAAGTTTAAGATTAATTTTTAAGATTAAAAGCGAAACCCAATAGGCGTTCTTCTTCTGAAGTTATTTAATCGTTTCAGCCCAATTTAAGAAGTTTTAAAGAATTTTCGTATGAGATTTATGAAATTCAATCCCAGTATGAAAGCAACTATAGTCCGACAGGAGCCCATCGTCCGGGCTGCCTATACGATTATGGAATAAAGCGTGAACTATAATATGTTGCGTGAAGAGTCAACTGAATCGAGTGCCCTATCCTTACCGTTGTAGCCGGACTTTGAAAAGCTGGACTTAAGACGACTACACCGGTCCCTTTTATAACTAGGTTCTATTTTATTCTTTTACTTTTCAAATTCCTCTTTTAGAAGTGTTTGAGACTTAAGAAGAATCATCTTCTTAATTCACTTAAGATTAATCTAAACTTTTGTGAACAGACTCTGGATTGCTCAAAACGACTGGGGGCCGATTGCCTTTATTTTTTTAATCTGACAGTTTTTCTTTTTTCATGTGTACAGCATGAAAAGTGGTTTAAAAAAAAGCTGAAGGGGTTTATAAGGTAAATTATGGGTCATAACGATGGGCCGCTCCCCCGTAGCGGGTGGGCCTTTACGTTAGAGGGTCATAACTTGAAACTGAGCCTCCTACATACATATGAGAATGCATCGTGAGATAGAGCTCTTTACAAGAAAGCTTTTAAAAAATTACAAATCTATAATTAATATTTCAACAATATTAGTAAATGAAATTGTACTTGATAAAAACACAGAAAATTGTGTCTAGGCGTCAAAAGCTTCACAGTACACTAAAGCTCAAAAATTTGTTGATTTAGCAAAAAAATCCCCCTCCTCAATTGGTATAAAACTCGATGATTTAAGCGAATCTTTATCGGACCATTTTCATTAAAATATAGAAGAGAAATGGTCAGTAGGAGCCGTAGAATCATGACGAATTTTCTTTCCTGACTATAATATGGGCAATGGCAGAGTACAATTTGTAGCTATTTCTCTTACAAAAAATCACGCACATGCTAAGATGAATAACCTTAACCTTTTTAGGATAGGCAGTTTTCACCGACCAGTTTTTCTTCTTTTTGGGGGGGGGGTCTAATTTTTTTCTCCCGCCAACGAGGGGGCGTGCGCCCAAGCACGCCCCTATGTAGATCCGGCAGTGCCCTAACGTTTGTGATTGTATTACCGTTACCCGATCGATACCTATTCCATGACCATCGCCAAGGGCACGATTCAACACCATCCACAGTGCATAATCCAGTATACCCTGTATTATAAAAGTCAGGTCACTATTGATATTGATGATAATCAAACTATTATCAAGGTTGACAAATGTGGTAGAAAATATGAAAAAGTGAGGCATGCTAGTTTTGTAAAATTATATCCAAAGACTACATTATATGGAAGATTTAAATCGACACTTAATATTATTGAGGTTCTCTTAAGATGAAATTATTTCACGGGAAATACTGATTGCTAGCGTTGAATCCTTATTATACTGTTTCGGAACTTTTAAATTCTAACCAGTAAAGAGAATTTGATTATGTTGGGGATGTTTTCATTTTGATATTTCAAAGCTAATAATATATTCAAAAAACAAACAGTTAATTTTGATAAAATCCATAAAGTTACATAAACTCATATTACTTTGCAAGATCACTGATGTAAAGCTAACACTATTTTGGATGTTGCATTTTATCGTTTGATACCCTTTTGAATGTGGACTCTTGGTTTTTAAGTGGTCACGATCTTATTTTATATTGTTGGTAAATGTAAATGATTTACACTATAGACTTACTGGATCTCCGCTTTCAAACAATAAATAATAATGGTAACCCAATGTAATTATATACAATCAAGATACTGTATAAGATCTAATTTGTAAATAATAAGTTGTTATTTAGTGAGATCACAACTCTGATTAGGGTTTAATCACATTTTTAACATTTTGAATAAACAATTTCGCCCGGTATTGATGGAATTCACCTATAAACTGTTAAAACATGCTCTTTAGTCTTTATTCTTCTCTTTGCCTATATTTAATATTACCTCATTTCTTTATGTAGCCATTTCCTTCTGGACATTATAGAAAGGTTGGTTTAAGATCACACTTAAAAACCACAAGTCTCGTAACTTATAATCACAATTATAACAGTCGTAACAATCACATGATGATAATTAATGTCGTAGCAATTTCCTATTGATATTTTGGTTCATTTTGGTTACGGTATGCAATAACACTCAGATAAGGATGCACACGTTTTAAAATAGGCTTGTAAGAATCACCTTAAAAGCATATACATTAGAACTCCAGTCGGTGATATGATATGATCGCATGATAATCAAAGGACTGACCCAAACAAACATGCTCACGTTCAATATTTATTTTTTGGGGTCAAAGGTCATTTACAGGTCATTTCCGGTTTTAGCTAAATAACTTTCAAGAATTTTATCTCCAGAACTACGCATAGGATAATTCTTTAATTGGCAATGGAAACATGAAAATGTCAATTTGCCAAAAAATGCCTAAAAATTAATACCAAATTGGCTATGATTTCAGCTTATAGAAAAACAGATAAAGCCCATTATTGGTAGTGAGAGTGATTGTAAACATTAATGTAGGAAGGCTATGATAGTCTCGACCCCAAGCATCAAAATACAATTCAAGGTCCGATTGAGCTGAAATTTGTCAGGAATAATCCTCGTGACATCGTAAACACAGAACAAGTTCATTTGACCCCATCCGTGACCCAGGGGTCACGTTATAGGGTTAAAAGGTCAAATAAGCCAGCTTAATTCATGCTCTGTGGAGCACAGTCTAGTTTTATTTTAAAATCTTAATGGTAATATTTTCAATTTTTGTCTTTAAAGTTTACTTTACACAGTTTTTCACAACTATTCCACACTCTAAATGCAATATCGGTTTTCGCACATATGCTTTTTTATATTTATGGAACAAACTTTTTGTCTGAAAACGTGTAGAAATATGCAATTGTATAAATTAAGTTAATAGTTACTATTTTAAATGTCAATCTTACATATTTTGGTTGAAATTGTTTTATGCTTTCTTATCGTATCAGGGTTTCCCGGGAAAGAAGTGTTACTCACTAAATGGTGCTATATCTACCCTGAATAAAGAAAACACAAGAAACAATTCGAGGGTTGACAATCAGAAGGACGTAACTCAACACTAAAAGAAATATTAAAGAATTTCTTTAATTCTGCTGTTCATAATAGCTCATTACTAAAGTTTATATAATATTTGCTTACAGTACCATATACGAGCTTTATGAGATGTTTACATTTTAGTAATGAATATATTTGCTTAGTAAGAAATATTAAACACCACATTTCTCAAAAGCAGTATTACAGCAGAATTAAAGAAATTCTTTAATATTTCTTTTAGTGTTGAGTTACGTCCTTCTGATTCTCAACCCTCGAATTGGGGTGAAAACACCAAACGCTGCGTACTGCGCCCGGGGTTTATAATGTGTGCCTTGAGCAGTACTCACTAGCTCGTACTATGATTGGCCCATTGAGGCCTTAAAACTTTTACTTTTAGCAGGCCTTACTACTCGGCCAACTTACGACGGATCGCTCCGAGCTTGCTAATATTGGTGACACAGAATTATAATTGATTGGTGTATTATTAGTATCAAAAGTTTGTAACAATCGCACATGCTCAGTTCAATTACAATTAGTCTGTACCGGGCCTGTACATTTGAAACAAAAATCTGCGTATACGTCTATAAACAAAAACTTTCTCTGAATCATGAAATAGTTATTTTGATAATACACGTAATTATCATTTGTTTTTGCAAGAACGCATTGCTAAAAGCCCCATCATCCACTGTCCTTTTTGTACGAGGAACACAGCAAGGAGCGCGTTGTCTTCGAATATAAAAAGCTCGGGATAAAAAGCGTATAGCAAGAGTCTCCATACTAATGTTAAGTTGGTCTGCGCTCATTTCGGATAACAAGATACAGACTCTTTCCATACATACCTACCTGTATATTAAGGGGACATTAGGTCTTTTCCACTAACTCCATCAAAGATGCATAAATCCAACTCTACCATGTTAATTTTCTGGTGAACATCAGCGTTGTTCAGTTTGCAATTATTGTCCAGCTTGCATATTAATATAAGCTGACCCTTACACCCAAAAAAATCAAATAATATGTAAAATATCAAATAATAGTCAAAAATTAAATTACTAGTAAAGCAAGTTGTTCAAAAGAATTGACCGAGATGGCATGACACATACTATACGGTCACCTCTCTTAACCAGCGTGCAGTTAACTATATAAATCACAAGCATCTTTGTCTATTAATTTCAGACTTCAAGTAAAAAGTTTCCCAGCATACATTGATGATAGGTATGACTGTATGGATTTATAGTTTGTAATAACATAAATAATACGAGCCACAGTGTCTAGCGCTTTTGGTTATGGTTGTGATCGCAACGGTTTGTTCGTTTTTCGCTTAAAGTGCTGAGTGTGTGGGCGAGCCAGGTAAAGCATTACAATTGAGTTAGGATGGGCACTGCGGCTGGGTTGGCTTTAGATTGACGCGCTTCCTATACACCTGAGTTTACCTGAGATGAAAACACGATAAGAATTCCACGTGAGAGATCGCTAGACCTAACTTCATGTATTAACCACTTGCTTACAACTGTCAAACTGGACAAGATCCACAGGTTTATCTTTACTAACACCGAGTAGTGGTATGGCATTGAGAATAGATGTAGGCGATATGAGAAAATATAATTAGGGTAAATTTCCTTTTGGTAGTGATATGGGGTGAAAACTTACACTAGATCGTTAAACTTGGATTAAATTAGTTATTTTGTCAACTAAAGCGTGTTTAAGCAACGAGTATCCAGGGTTGTATGTGATCCAACTCGGGCTTGAAGATCGTCGGCCGAAGGCCAAAGACAAATAAGCTTAATGGGCGTTACAGATCGGCAAATTACGCTATTGTTTTTGATGTAAGCCTCTGGGCATGTTTGTAAGGTATGCCTCGGGGCATAAGGTATATTTGAAACATTGAGCTTTCGCTCTACTGTTTGTTGCGTCAATCTGCCAAGAATTCATCTTCAAAAGAGGGAGAAAAAAATCAACTCTACACTACATAACAGATTGAAAACACCAAAAGAAAATATAAGCAAATGTGGAGAATGCTGCACTTTGAGAAATTTTGGAAAAATATTCTGTAGAAATGACAAGCAATTTTGTGCCGAGAGTAAGAAATTATGAGTCTGTAATTTCATAATAGGCACATGATAGCCAAGAAATCTGAAATTTTGACGTCGTCATTGGCTTAACAGGTATACAAGCGAAATCTTGACGATTTTGTTTTTTCAAATTTGTGTGATATGTTATAAAGGGATATTTTGTATAACGGACGAGGACAAGGTCATACGTGGGTCACAGGAAACCCATGACCGCCCTACATTAAAGCGTGGTCTGTGTCTGTATTTGCCAGTGTAATCTGTTTTGACTCCTTTTGGTGAGTTGCTGTATTGAAAGAGACTTGGCCGCTATCGTCTGGCAATTTTCACATTACTACGACCTCAACGATGAAAATTCCCACAAACATATTCAAGGACGAGGTTTTATTTATATGCCTTTTATTTTTCGAAATACAAATTGGCATTGCCAAGCTTTGCCAGAAGCAAAAATCAATTCGGGATAGAATTACTCAAGTACCATCAAGAACCATACAACCAAATGTTGTTGATCACATTCAAAATAGTGATTTTTAAGTAAATACTAAAATTGTAAATTCACTTTTTTAAGTGTCCAGTATCCTTTATGCTGTTTGGTTGTGTGCCCATGATTTTCGGTCAATTTTCAGTGATTGTGGTATAGAGTTGTTCGTCATAAAGCCATTTTTGCTATAGAAATGCGTATGAACCTGAATTTGCTTAGGTTGCTATATTAATGCGTTCATAAAGATTAGGTGTAGAGAATGTATATTGCTTGCAAAGTGACGGGTATGTGCCTACCAACATCTGAATGTAAATGCCTTGAATGTCTTGTGAAAATGGTAGAAAATGTGTAAGGGGGGGGCTTGGGGTCATTGAGTAGTAAAAATGTAGTTAGGAACTGGGTATGGCAGAATAGCAGAGTAAACAACAAGTAAACAAGGGGCTTGATGGCAATATATATAGCAATATATATTATACATCCCAATGTATATGTACGAACATTTTTCCATACTAACCCGGCACCCTTTCCATTGCTTAAAATAATAAATAAAAAGTAAATAACTTTCACCATCATCGTCATCATCACATGGATGACTCATTGTGAATATCTGGAATTTTTTAGGATAAAATATGGGCAGTAACGGAGGCTCAGATCACCTGCCGACCGCATGTGTATGAGTTACAGGTTAACCAGCAGTCGCCGCGCCGGGCACGTTTTATCTCTGTGTCCAGTGCCTGTTACCAACGTGCTCCAGGTAACAAATGCACCAGACCACGATCAACCGTGAGGTGCCCAGGTCACAACAGGAACAGGAATTGATAACATCTTTGTTGCAATGAAATACTCATTTGTATTTCTGGTAAATATAACCTTGAAAAGCTTTGAAATCTTGACATCCATGTGGATATTTTTAAAACATCGGAGGCTCGGCGAATAATGCGGATTTCATCTGGGATTCGAATGGTATTTTTTGATTTACTGTACATGTAAAAGTTATTGAATACGTTTATATATTTAAGGCATTTAGTATAGCTAATCAAATAAAGCCTAAATCATTTACGAACAGAGCCCGCTTGAAAACAGCTTAGCTAAATAATTATAACAGGGGAGTTTTCCGCACCCCTTACCATCTGACACACTTTTTTCTGAACTACTTAAGAATTCAAGAACTTAACGGAATCATCTGTGCTTTATTCGCGTGAAGGATGTCCGATTCATAATGTGTCAGAAAAAAGTGTGTCAGATTGGTCAGGTTACGGAACTCCTTTACCACAAAAAGGCCGATTTCGGGCCCAATTAAACCATTAACGAGTCTGTGAGGCGTTTTTTTCTATGGCGTAAAACACACAAAAAAACTAAAAAATTAAAAAAAAAAAAAAAAAAAAATTGCCCTCACTCAATATACCACCGTATATAGGAATCACATAGTTCAGTTCCATATTTTCATTCCGTAGTTTTCTGCACTCAGAATAGTTTCGTTTATCTTGTTAGGTACATGTTAACATTGAAATATCTGATTATTAATTTCGAAAGTTCCGTAGTGCGCGTTTTTCAGGTATCATAGTACCGGAAGTTCCTCTCTGTTCTGGACCTAACCCTTCTTTTTTGCCTATTTCCCTCACAGGTCGAGGCGTTATAAATCGACTAACTTGGCAGATGATTGTCCAAGATAGACGTTCCATTTAATTTGGGGTCCATTATTTGCACGCTGTATCTGTTATTATGAATGTTATATGAATTCAACCTTTTCATCACTATTACCAGCCTATCAACGCTCTTTTATTTAATCCATATGTCAGGAGTAATATAATTGACACAATCCCCCAGTGGCTATTCCTCCTTCCTGGAGTACATGTTTCTCTATGTTCTATATTTATTTGATAGAAACTATCTATACTGAGCCTGCATGAATTCATTGAAGTAACTTACTGTTTGTTCGAATGGCCGGTAGGTCATTGAGCTGTTGGTTTGTCCGAATACTTTTGGTCGCGTAAATAAGGTTTTGGGACCTCGGCACCCAATTTTCTTGTATTAAAATGAGAAAATAAAAAACAACGATAGTACATAGATTCAACGAGTCTCACTGGTGGAAACGCTTAAATGTTACCGCCCAGCCCATCACACGAACTTACGGCAGCATGGAAAATGCACTTTCTTCTCGTTTCATTTCGCCAGGCGACCCTTAGTTATAAAATGATCCTTCCAAGAACATAATCAGGCATGTGGTTTGTGCGGAAAGTTTATCGTCGCAAGGATCAGGCACGATGTTTTTTTTTGCAGATTTTTCAAACTGGCTTCTACACAATAAGGGTGGGTTATAGTATGTCGTAGTTGCTATGGCGTGTGTGACGTTTTCTTTAACACAGAAGTAGTGCGCATTCTAATTTTTTTTTATCAATATAGAACTTTAAACTTTGGTAGGGTGCGAAAACGCGTCCCACCCCTCGCTCTTCGTTTGTCTTATTGTTAATCAGCGAAAATAAGCGTGTCCGTGCCCATTCTAAGAAGTTAACCAAGAACAGCCCAGAGGCCTTGTGCTGAAATACAGTAAATATGCGTACAGTAAACAATGGAGAACACAAACACGGCCATTTTCTTACACACGCGTGGGTTAGTCTATACTGCATCTACACCATGTCTATCGCGGCACTACTGCACAGTACACCCTTGGGCTAATTGCGATGGGCAGTAGCTGCACGTACGACTTACAACGTACACAGATATAGGTATACATTGATGTGGCTACTCTGCTGTACCTACCCTAATGGCGACCCTGAGTTGCCCACAAAGGTGGATAAGGGTTGATGTTTTGTGTAGACAGTACCGGAGTATTTGCAACCATAAAGGCCATAACGTATTGCTGCACGCGTTGCGAGAAAGTAGCAACGGTTTGCGACATTTCGGCAACTCGTTGCGGCATTTCAGTCAACGCGTTGCTGTGTCCGGCCATTGTCAAAATCAGAATTTCTGTGCCGTATTTTTCAAAAATAGACCCACACCGCGTTGCTAGATTCTTTGCAACGCGTTGCAAACCTTCACGACGCGTTGCCGAGCTTCACAACGCGTTGCAAAGCTTCGCAACGCGTTTGCTAAGGTTAAAAGCCCATCAGGGACATAACGTATTGCGGAACGCGAATGTGAGAAAGTCACAACGCGTTGCGACATTTCGGCAACGCGTTGCGAATTTCAGCAACGCCGTTGCGACATTTCAGCAACGCGTTTGTTGCGAGGTCGGCCACTCAAATCATGAATTTCTGTGAGTATTTTCAAAAATAAATAAATCCTCACAACGCTTTTGCGACCTTTCACACCGCGGTTGCCAAACCTTATGCGCAGGCAATACGTTATCACCCTTATTGCTCCACAACTCGTTGGTAAGTTTGCAAACGCTTGTGAAGCTCGCAACGCGTCGTGAAGGTTTGCAACGCGTCGTGAAAGCATACGGGTCATACATATGTTGCCGCAACGCCGTGTGGATCTATATTTTTGAAATACGTCACAGAAATTCATGATTTTTGATTTGGCCGACACAGCAAACGCGTTGCCGAAATGTCGCAACGCGTTGCTACTTTTCTCACAAACGCGTTGCGGCAATACGTTTTATGACCCTTATGCTTGTGGCCCTTTCGCACCGCGTTGTAAAAGCTCACAACGCGTTTGGTTGATCTCGCAACGCCGTTGTGAAGGGCTGCAAACGCGTTGTGAGTTTTCCACAACGCGTTGCTAGAATCTTTGCAACGCGTTGTGGCTATTTTTTGAAATACGTCACAGAATTCATGATTTGATTGCCGACACCGCACCGGTTGCTGAAATGTCGCACTCCGCGTTGCCGAAATGTCGCAACGCGTTGCTACTTTCTCGCAACGGTTGCGGCAATACTGTTATGCCTTTAATGGCTTTCTCATAGGCAGTAGACAAGCAGCTACCACGTAGCTACTCGCGTTACCACGACGCCTTTTGAGATTGATGACAATTGTTTCTGAAATGAGGGCGCTATACACTTGTTCCTCTGTTTAGCATTTTTGAACGTTTTTTTTTTTAAGGAAAACATTACGAAATTCAAATCGGCGGCATCAACAAACCCCCCCCATATACACGCACATGAATAAAAAATGCAAATATACGCCAAAAATAACTAAAAAACAAAATTGGCCATGAGAAATACTGCGCGTGCTGAGAGCCGGTGTAAACCATATAGCAATATCCGCATAACACAAGACTGGACACTCCTCCTATTTTTGTGTAAACGGAAGTGGATGTTCATGGGAAGGGCGCTTCCAAGCGTCAGGTAGGTAAAATACGTAAACATCTCTCGTATAATACTTGCAGAAGCAATGGCGAGTAGATCGGAAGTCTAAGTGTTTCAGCTTTAATTGCTCAATCAACCCCCCAAAAGCACAAATTTCCATTTCTTGTCTCTTTTCGATTCCCTAAAGACAATCAGAGGTACGAAAAAAAAATTAATATTAGTTAATTTGTTTGAACAATGAACTGTTGTTAGATAGTGAGTGGTACAGCGTCAGTGTATTTGTAGACTTGGCCGAAGCACTGTCAGGTATGTGTACCGTACATTGTGTTTGTCTCAATGACGTCAACTTCTGGACTCATTGACACTATTAGGTGATGGTATAGACCTACCAAAAGTAAGAATAAGACTTCATTTTCCCCATAAATTAATGGACAAAATAATATGCGTGTTTGACGGTGAGGTGATGGTGTGCTGATTGATTGAATATGTTTGTTGTGACTTGCGCAGTAGCCAGCATGCATTGTTTGCCATTTATGCATGGCATGGGGTGGTATAGGGGAAATCGAAGCTTTTTCAGTATCTTTTTTAATTGACGAAGGGACCATGGGGGGAGGGGTAGGGTGCCACTCTTACTAAGAAAAAGTCCATTTTTTTGAAGTACCGCACCAAAATAAATCCTTGATAAAGTCTACAGATTTCATGACCTCGGGCAAGCCTAAATTTTAAAATTTATTAATCTTTAGTAATCACAAATATATCTGAAAATAAAGAAGTTTCAAATAGAACGTTCATTGGCTAAAAAAGGCACTAAATCTTTATATTCGGGCCCTTTACACTAAAACTGCAAAGCACTAAATCTTAGTATGGTCCCGCTCGGGTTTGTGATTAAAATTCAAGCAAGTTTTAAATTAAAATGTTGAAAAAAACAAAAAATTAAAAAACTGAAAAAAATATTTGTATTTTCAATCTATAGATAAATTGATATCATTGGGAAGGTGGAAAAAGTAGATTCACAGCTACCACATCGGTTACCAATTTAAATGTAGAACAAACTCTAGTTTTGTTTAAAAAAGAAAGAAAGAAGAACAGGAGAAGGAAAAAAAAAAAAAAAAAAAAAAAAAAAAAGAAAAAAAAAAAAAAAAAAAAAAAAACGAAAGAAAATAGTAAGAGGAAAAAAAGAGGGAAGAATAGGAAAAAGAAAGAAGAGGAAAAAGACAAAGAAAAGAAGATGGAAAAAAGAAAGAAAGAAAGAAGGAAAGAAAAAGGAAAAAAAAAAAAAAAAAAAAAAAAAAAAAAAAAAGAAAAAGAATAGAAAAAAGAAAGAAAGAATAGGGAAAGAAAAAAGAAAAAATAGGAAAAAATAAGAAACGAGAAGCAAAATAGGAAAAAGAAAAAAGAATAGGGAGAAAAAAAGGAAGAATAGAAAAAGAATAGGAAAAATAGGAAAAATGGAATAGGAAAAACGAAACGAATAGGGAAAAAAAATAGAAAAATTTTGTTTAAAAATAGAAAAAGAAAAAGAATAGGAAAAAAGAAGAAAGAATAGGAAAAAAGAAAGAAAGAATAGGAAAAAAGAAAAAGGAAAGGAATAGGAAAAAGAAAGAATAGGAAAAAAAAAAAAAAGAAAAAAGAAAAAGAATAGGAAAAAAATAGGAACAAAAGAAGAATAGGAAAAAGGAAAGAATAGGAAAAAAGAAAAAAGAAAAGATAGGAAAAAATAGAAAAAAGAAGAATAGGAAAAAAAAAAAGAAAGAAAGAATAGGAAAAAAGGAAAAAAAGAAAATGAAAGAAAGAAAAAAAGAATAGGAAAAAAGAAAGGAAAGAAAGAATAGGAAAAAAGGAAAGAAAGAAAAGGATGGATGAAAGATGGAGACACACAAAAGATCCGGGTCACAAGTAATATGGTTTACAGTATGGCTGCCACTTCCCAAACAATGGCTCTTTTAGTGAGCCGAATAAAACTTTTTTGCCCAAAATTAGAGGATCTCGCTTTTCACCACATGTTATTATAAATGTTAGTTCATAGCAAAACGCCTTTTCCCACTTCATTTTCCACTCTTTCTCATGTAAATGCAATACTGCTTCAAAATGTAGGCTCCTTGTTATCATTCCTATAGTTCTGCAGCCTGTCAGCCGCCGTCGTCTGCTTCAGTGTTTACCTACTGGAGCATGTCGGCAACTATTCCCCATGTAGTGCTTTTGATGACGTAGCAGCGTTAAATCGTTCACCGTGTAATTTAGGCGAAGACGAAAAGGGTCCGATCTTGTGTTATAGGATCAGTGGCGTTAAGCTACTCCGACGGGAGGGAGGGAGGACGCCGCTGTGTGTACACTATCCTATGCGGCAAAAATACACGGAATCCTGGCAGGCGAGTGTGTCTAGTGGGTAGGTAATCCATGTTACTCGGTATAGCTGTGTGGTAACTACCATGAGAATGGGCCGCGTATAGGTAGGACACTCAGTCCAGGGAACACTGTATTTCATGATAATGGACACACCATGAGTCCATGACTAATCCCATTCACATCGGTTTATAGGCTACTTCATATACGACGTCGAATATTCGATGTAAAAGGCCTAAACTTTTTTCGGGACTTCGACAGTATTCCACTTAAGATACAAATCTTTTTAGCATGCCTCGAATTGAAAGAGATTTAGGACCGGTGTAAAAGCACCAGGAGTCCTCCAGAACTTAGTGTCCTGTATTGAATGTAAACATACGGAATTAGCGTGACCTGTCAGACGAGGCTATTAGGGTAATAGTGCTGAAACAATGATGCGTGCAGTACATAGATAATAGATAAATAAAAGGCAAGAGTGCCAACGGCCATTTCGATTCAACGAGCTTGTTGGCTGACGGATAATGTTACAGCCCAAGACTATTACTACGTGAACCTTAAGCTTGGAAAAATGCACTTTATCGTTGATTTCGCCAGTCGAACCCGTAGAATAAAATGATTCCTAAACTCCAACAACAGCGGTATACATGTGGTTTGTTCTGCAAATTTACCGGCGCAAAGAATATCCACGATGTTTTTTTGCATATTTTCATATGGCATCCAAAATAGCGTGGGCCCGTGTATGTTCGTAGTTGCTAGAGTGGTCAGTGTGACTTTTTAAACAAGTATAATGAACAATTTTATTAAAAGCTTCATCTACTCATATCCTACTTTTGTCAAAATATGCATGCGTTTTTTCGTAACTCTTTCAAGGGTTGGTCTTCTGGCTCCGAGTGATTTAGACACGCCTTTGCCGATCGTCGTGCCAAGGTCGTATGAATTGGGAGCATTATTGTCTAGACTGCAAACGCAATCATAGTGTAGAGCATTACTGACACGTCGAAAGTATGTGGTTTCTGTTCAAATACTAGCAAAATCATGGCCTTACAAACACACTGTTCTTATCGTATTGATGGCTATGTTCTCCGGTTCGGAGTTGCTTGGCGTGCGTTTTTGTGTGGCGCGCGTCTTGTATCCGAAAGCGTGGTCGACCCCAACCCCCACCACCACCCAGGCGTAAAATTTTCTTCAATTATCTGGGGGTTAGAAAAGATTGCAATGAAAACGTTAGATTTGGCGTTTGAAGTAGAAAAATATTGAATAACGACTTAATAATGAGATAATTTAACTGCTTATGGTCCTGGACCGACTAACGGCCCGAATCCTCACACGTGCTGCAAACCACAATCCAGTTTGGGCACGTGGGTATGGGGTCGGTCATGGTCTTTATCCATTTACGACCCGTCCCCTGTTATTCAATCATATAAATATTAAAGCTACACTTACAGTGGAGATGATTCTTCAATTCCAACACTTTTGAATTAATAAAATATTAGATGAGAGTACCTGTTATTTCTCTTTATTTGCAGTAATAAAGTACTGTAACAGGTAGTCATACAGACTACATAAACATATTGGCCATGGGATCAAATGAACAATTGTTCATTTTGATTACATACTACTCCAGAAGTAAACCATTCACTATAAATAATAATAATAAGATTGGCCTTCACTCCAGAATTTAGGTGATGCAATTGTTAAGTTTCAAACATTTCATGAAAGTGAATAATAGATTCAGGTTTTTATAGACTGGGTATCCCCATCCAGTTTAGGGGAGACGTTTCACATAGAAGTCTCAAGTACGTAAAAACAAATGAGCATTGCCTTTGATTCCGTCCTTCACTGTATGATGTTTGTGCAGTCGCGCAGCACGGCAATCAATGCAACTCTTTTGTATACTTGGGACTTCTATATGAAACGTCTATCCAGTTTGGATTGAGCTGCCTCGTTCTCGGAACAAAATAAAAACTTTGGAGGTTTTACTGTGAGTTTCATAATTTTGACTGTAATTTTCCGTATTTATTTAAAAAAAGAATCCTAATGTGAACAAAACTCACGGTGGATCTGTTTCTTGTAACTGTGACCTAACAATTTTTGTGCAGGAACCAAGATTCCATAACTTACGACTACTGCGATACTCATTTCTATGCATTTAACCACTAGGTATTTAGAAAAATACAAAGAAGGGGGTCTAGCGACATATGCTAACAACACGTTAAATTCAAAAGAAACGGGGTTACGCGACAAGTTACTGTAATTAAGTTTTGTTTCTGCACAAAGATTTAGGTCTCAGTCTGCCAACAAACTTCCTTGTATATTTTTTGTTCATCTTTGTTTCCTTTTCGGAAATGAATGACCTAATATATGGTCTAGGTTTATTGAACGCACAGTAGTAGAAGCCTAAGATTTATTTATTGCTGAACGAGGACGAGTATCTGTGCTTGCGTCATGAAAGAAAAATAGCTCAATCTTAATCAGTTGATGAGCACTGAAATCCCTTTTTATATGGAAGTAACAAGAGCCATTGTTATTTCCAAACAGTTGAAAAGTCATTGTGGGCTTTATCCTCTCATACCGAGTGGATTTACTGGTTATCAACATTGCTATTATTTGCCTCGAGTCAATGCTGCATGATGTATATCTACTGACTGGTCACTGATATTTCGGAAAAGAATTGTGGATAACTTATTCATGTTTCATCATGTTCAACTTTTTTGCACTTGACATACCCAGAGTATTGAAAGGTATAATTAGACAACTAGTATGCGCAGGAAATCATTACTTCGCCGATATGCCGTCCACTGTCTTATGCAAGCATCTCTCTTTGATCCCACGAACTAATACCAATTAATGAGGAACTTGATCCATGTTTGCACAAAGAACTTCTGCTCAATTTAAACATAAAGTTCAACTAAATGTATCAACTCATGTTTGACAGACATGAATAGAGACACACAAGACCACGGATATAAATGTTATTTTTTTTTCTTTTTTTTTTTCCGATTAAAATCGGACGACCTTTATGGTGAGACTCTCAAGATTCAAACGCAGTATGCATGCGGCAATCTCGTTACTGGCCAAACCAGACATTTTCAACTCATGAGGGCAACATTCTTGACTACAGCACGATGTTTTTGAAATTGAAAAAATATAAGAGGTGTATTAACATCAAATAATGATACCGAAATATTAGCCCTATATAATTAGACCTAACTTGCAATACAACCTGAGGAACCAAAAGGACCAAAAGTTATCTTCTCATGAGAACCTTAAAATAATAATAATAATAAATATTTTTTTTGAGTTACTAATTAAAGCATGAGTCAAAATAGTAACTCAGGAAAGAAAAATGGGCTTCACAGCCCAAACACAATGATATGGATTTCTTTCCCTGTGCAAAATAAAGATATACAAATGCATACTGTGTACATAAATAATTATAGCAAAAATACAATTTCAGATGAATAAGCAAGTGGTTAAACATCAGTTAATAAGAAAATGCTGCTTAAGGTTCTCTACAGAACCAAAAAATCCCCAAATATGATACTGAATCGTGTTGGTTCCAAAAGAACTTTTTCGATTCTTCCAAATCTTTGAAGAAAATTTTTATAAGTTTCAAGAGAGAAGTTCGGAAACATTTGAAGTACAAAAAAGGTTCTTTATAGAACCAAAATGTTTCTCCATCATATTTTGAGAACCATTTTTGAGTTCTTAAAGAATCTTTGAAGGTTTCTTCTGAGAAGGTAACACTTTTTCTATGACCCAGGGGAAATTTCTCAGTGAAGCTCATATATGGCTACATATTAGATGTTTTTACATATTCCTGAGTCGCTATTTACATCTATTAACCAGCCTGGACTGGATTCATTTTATAATTCAATATTCGTGCTTAGCAGATTTCGAATTGTAAAAGAAATTTAAAAAATAAAAAATAATAAAATGAAAAAAATGTTTGGTGAAGGTTCCCCACCAACCTTGTCCTTGTGTAGACTAGTTTTTTACACGTCTGAATCCATTTTTGTTACAAATATTTTTAATTTATTGGTGTTTTGTTGTTTGTTTTCATTAAAAAAAATCGGTCATATTTCAAAGTTTCACTGACATGCCAGGTAGATATGTGAATTATGTACCAACCATCAATTCAGACTTGGACTCCCTCTATATTTCTTTTATTTTGACACATCACAGTTTTATAAAAATACAAAGTAAAAAACACTGAGTTTTAACGTAAGAAAACGCCAAAGTTTATAGAAACACAAAGTCAATAAAGACGCAGTCACAGAAACACAATATTAAATAAACACACAAAGCATAGAGACATAAAGTCATATAAGTAGAGACACAATGTTATAGCAACACAAAGTCCGAGACATTAAATGCAAAGTCCGAGAAACACCCTGTTATGAAAACACAAAATCATAGCTCGACCATGCAACATGACGGCCCGCATGACTGAAATGAATTGTTAACAGAATGTCTTTAAAAAGACAACCTCCGGCTTCGCGAGGATGTTAGTACTTAATATGTTAGTGTAAATACTCAGAGATCATAGGAAACCCCTTGTATATTAGAGAGATAATATCACCACAGTATATATTTTCAGGCATCAACCATACTCAATGCGTCAACCTTAATTTTGAAATACCACTGGTTTGAAAAATGGGCCGCCTTATACAGCATTTCCATTCAATAGGTGAGTGCCCCTTGGTATCAAATAGATTCAAATATTTTAACCACAGTCCATTGCACCGCGATGACAAAATTCACTTACAGGAAAAAAATTTACAAACAATGCTATGACACCTAGGAGGCATGAGAATCAACTCCTATGGCACAGTTCAATAGCTTTCATTCAACAGTTTTTAGAAAACACAACACTGAGTGTTTTGTATAATAATTATACCTAGAATAACACAAGATCAGTTCATATCATGCATGTACACGTACAACCCCACTGAACTGTGCCCTTGGTTGATGAGCAAATTTTAACTCATAGTGTGTGCTTTCTGGGCTTGAAAACATAATGGTACTCTCAAAACCATGGATCATATCATCCATTACATGTCAATGAACTGAGCAGTTATCCACTGTGATGGGTGCGCTATCATCCAATCAACATTGTTGTTTCTTCTACTGCTAGGAATGTAAATGAAATTCCTAGTGGGCATAATCCATGTCCTTAATGCTTAAAATAATTGGAACGCAAGAGGACTTTGCACTGCTACATGATACAACTACCCAACTCTGTGCAGGACTGTGATATTCTGCCATCATGTTGCTTGCTACACAGATGCTAGGGTAACTTGCAATGTAGTGGCTTTAATCTATTCCGATTTTATACCATCGTCCGATGGAAAAAAATCTGTTTATACTGCGCCTTCCTTCGGCTTCAAATCAACTGGCGCGACCATCCTGTTAGGAGAGCAATTTTCCAGCTTTTAAAGCCCCATAACAAACGAGAAACAACCGACCTCATCTGTTCGCTTCTAAGAGTTTTGGCCCGAAATTTGCGCCAGACCACTGCTCCCGGACCTATGCTCCTGGAGATGGTCCCGGAGCGCGGTCCTGGAGCATATGGTCCTGGAGCATAAATAATCTGGAAAAGAGCAACTACGCAAAGGTCCAGGAGCATAGGGCAATATGCGCCGGGAGCAGTTTTGACTTAGATATTTCTCCACTGTTCCGGCGCCTATTTGCCATATGCTCCGTGGACCATTTGAGTATTCACATATGATCCTGGAGCATATTTGACTTCGAATATTGTTCCGCTTATTTCTGTCCAGGACCATATGCTCAGGACCAGATGCCTCCGGGACCCTGCTCCAGGAGCATATGGTCATGAGCAGCTGGTCCTGGAGCATACATTTAGGGCCAAAATCTCTTAGAAGCATCTGGTTCGCGCCATTGGTTCAATGACCTGATCTGGTCATGCGTATCTTACTTTTTATCATCTCATATGGACGGAGAATAGTAACAGCGATATTCAAATTTCCAGTTTGGAAAATTTGGTTTTACAAGGTAATTGGTACAAGTTGATACGCAAATTATGGAAAGAAGAATTGTCAGAGGTGTTCACAAAAAACTCAGTGAGTGGTATATGAGCAACAAGATACTGTTAGTGGTCCGAATGGACAGGTTCTCAACCACATGTACACATGTATGCACGGTGGAAACATCGAGCTTCCCGATGCACGGGGCCTCGATGTGCAAGCTGCGGTGTCACGCCTTCCCGAAATGGCCGTCGTGATGGAAGTGTAACAAGTGTACAAATTGATAATCTGAAAATCCTCCATGCCTTCGAAAGGTGGCCATGACGGTCGAGTTAGTATGTAGGCCTTCCGAAAGGAAGCATGATTACGGTTTCTCATTCTGGGTATCAGATGTATGAAAACTGTGATGGTCATAGATGCTCGTGTGCTCGCGCCAATACGGGGCCGAGATGCTCTTTCCCCTAGGTCTCTTTATCAGAGGGATTATGAAAGGGATCAACCATCCATGGAGTATGATATAGGCCCATATTCCCACAATACAGGCCGGTTCCGCAGGTTCTTATCCCACGAAGGGATGTCTCAACCTCGTCATGAGGGGCAGTTTGCCGAGTCCCAGTGGATTATGTAGATCAGCTCCAGCAAAAACAGATGAATAGTTTTAGAGATATGCTAGAGCAACTGGGGTCAGGGTCGTTAATCTCGGCGATTCGCGGTCTAGGTTCGGTCAGGGCCGGTCAAGAGAGCTAAAAAAAGGGCTCATTCAGCATCCTCGGAATCAGAGGACAGTGGTCAGGATAGATAGATTCCCATTCATCGACTACCTCGACTCCATAGGGCCACCGGGGACCCAGATCATGTTCACGAGGAGATGCAGTACTTGATGGCTGGAGATTACCAGCTTTGGAGAATCATGGGAAAAAAATGATCAGGCAGGCAAGTTAATGAAATGCCAAGTTTGGTTCCACAGACAAAGAGAAACTTGATGTGCAAAAGCCCAAGGAAGGAGGCTTATTAGATATGCCTAACCCCTCATCAGGCTGATGAAAAAATGGAAAAGGCAAAAGGGAGTGTTTTGACGAGGCATTGTTGGTGGGAAGAAAACAAAGAACTCCACCTTATCCCAAGAAGATCAGATAACAAAGATGGTGGGTGAATTGATGCTGATGCATCGGTGGAAAAGTTCTTTAAGGCACCTATTTCTGCCAGAGGTTCAATGCGGGAAAAAATCTGTAAGAAAAGCAAAAGAAGTGATGTTTCCAAGAATGACAAACACCCCCCCTGTGGTCTATTCAGGAAAATTCGTTACAGGGAGCTATTCCTTTGGTAACAGCAATTGATCTGTCAAGGCAGATGGCAATAAAGCGTTGTTGTCTCAGTTGTCTTCAGATGGAACTTTGTGGTTCTGCTATTTCAGCGCATGTCTATTTTTAGCACGTAGAAATGATCCATTTCTGAAGGCGGTTATTTAAGGAGGGGTGAACCATTATGGACTGAGCTATGGGGTAAGAATGGATTAGCAAAAGGTTGCTGAGGAGGAGAAGCTGTTCAAAATTGACTCAGAAGGTGGTTGATGATTTGAAATGACCCAAAGAAACAACAAAAGCCATCCAGAGCTTCTTCAAGAAAAGACGATCGCAACACTTCGGAACTATTAACAAACTATCCCAAACAAACAAAGATCAGGGTTTTAAGACTCCCTCTTCCACAGGCTTCTCAACTTCCACCATGACGTCCAGTCCTCAAATCCACAACAGAATTGCTAGTATGGGGAGGAGACAAACAAAAGCAGTATAACAAAGCGGTCAAAAAACTTTTAGACCAGTCTCAGATTCCATGGAGATAGATACCGATCCGATAACCCTAGACTACGGAAGCTAGGCCGGACGGCATAAGAAAATGTATAAAGATGTGCCAAAAGCCTCACAAGCGAACCGGAGGTCCTTCAAACAGTCGATGGTTATCGCATCGATGTTGTTTACCCTCTAGTTCAAAGGAGGTTCCAGAGCCTATTCATATGTCAGGTGCAAAACACAAGGTATTTGCTCAGAATAGAGAATGGAAATTGGTACATAAGGACAATTACTCCGGTAGATTCACCTCCCAGGGGAGTAGGCCTATGTATCGAATCTTTGTGGTCCCAAAGAGTTCAGGAGGTTTCGTCCCGTCTTCAACATGAAGAAACTGAATCGTTACATTCGTGCAGAACATTTCAAGATGGAGTCCACCAGAATAAAAAATGATTAGGAAGGGTTGACTTTATGGTGTCATAGGACCTGAGGACCGCCTATTTTTCTTTTCCAAATATGGCTTCAGGTCGGAAGTTTCTGAAGTTTCAATGTGAAGGTTGCCTGTCGAGTTCCAAGTTTGAACTTCGGTCTCAGATCGCCTCGAGGGGTCTTCACAAAGTTGTGAAACCGATATTGCATTTACCTCAGAAGTAGCGATACGGGTGGTGGTGAGGGGTGGGATATATTTGGACGATCTGCTCCTCATGGCAGACAATTTGAAAGTGTGCAAATTGCAGACCGATTTGTATCAATCTGCTGAGGCGCTAGGGTTCTAGTCAACTGGAAGAAGTCTGTGCTGGACCCAACCAGAATTCGTTTTCTAGGCCACATGGTAGATTTCCAAAATGTTATCCCTCAGCATTCCTACAGACAAGTTTTGTCCTCTCTGCAAAAGAGTTGTGTCGCACAGATCAAAAATCCAGTAGTGTCGGCGCAAGACCTAAACTAGCGAAGTTACTGGAAAGATGACTTCTGCCTCAGGGAGGGCTAATAGAAGCCCCAATCTTCTATCGTTCTCTCCAACATGGATTTGATACATTCCGTAAGGAAGGGGACCCCACATTTACCAGGCACGATTGATCATCCGAGCAGGGTCCAAGTTTGGAGGAACTACAGTGCGTGGTTCAAATGTCTCAAGGAATGAACGGCAGGCTGATGCGAGGTTCCTCATCCTTCCCTGATTAATCCCACTCGATGCTTCCATGATGGGTTGGGGAGCAACATGCAGGAAGGAGAGATTGGAGGGACGATGCCAGGAAGAACAACAGTCCCATATAAACTATCTGGAGCTCATAGTTGCCTTTGTGGCTCCCAAGCCTTTGCAAAAAAGAAGAAAGGAAAGAATGCACATATCGATGAGGTTTAGGACAATACCAACAAAAGCACTATCATATATTGTCACAAAGGTGGGAACATACCACACACACAGATAGTTGTCTCAGCTGGCAGTCAGAATGTGGAAATGGTCTTTGGAAAGAATCTATTCTTGAAGGATTTGTCATGTCCCAGGATCTCAGAATGCAGTGGAGCAGGACTTCCACTCAGCGTCTTCAACGGACAGGACAGAGTGGATGTTGAGTCCTTTTGTATTCAGGGACAAATATGCCAGAATCTAGAATTCAACCCAAGAGTGGACCTATGAGTACGTAGCTTGGAAGCCGGACCCCGGGGCGAGGGGTGTACTTGTTGAGAGTGTCATTCGGGGATGCTTTCCCATGGATTGGAGGTCAAGAGAGAGAGAGGCTATGCATTTCCGCCCTTCTCGCTCTTGGGCAGCTCTCAGAGTCAGGAGGGAGAAGGCAACGGTAGTGGTAATAGCAACGACTTGGCGGCTCAACCTGGGTGTCCTCTTTCTAGTCCAATTAGCCATTGTCAACCATTTGATTCTGCCGCGTGTCGTGTAGTCAATCTGTAGTCTAATTAAAGGTTTTATATAGCACATTGTCAAATAGTAAATTAAAATGTCGAAGGCTTAAATCGCCATGTTGATTGAAGCCGAAGGAAAGACGCCCGCAGTATAAATTTTGAGAAATTCTATGAAGGTACTTACTGAAAATATAGTTGATATTATTACAAGTCTTCCTGAGGCGAGAATCAACCCCCCCCCCCCCTTTATAGGCGTTTTAAAAGTTTCCCCTCCCAGTATGGTCTATTTGGGTTGTGATTCTTTGAGAGTTGGTTTCTGTGAGTTTGCCAATTGATTAGGAGTTTAAGAATGAGCTTCGAAAAAGGAAGATTACACATGTTTGTTTTTTGAGTGTGTTGTAAAAGCTGAAAATGCTCTCGTAAAAGGATGGTAACGCCAGTTGATTCTCGCCTCAGGAGGTTTTGTATAATCTCAACTATATTTCAGGTTAGTACCTTCATATAATTTTCAATTGTCTCTCCATCTGACGTATGATGTGAAATAGCCGGCATATAACACCCGTTTTTGTTTTTAATATCTTGTGTATCTGTGACTTCTGTGTTTCTATAACATTGTGTTTCTATGACTGTGTTTCTATAACATTGTATCTCTATGACTTCATGTCCCTATGACTTTGTGTATCTATAACATCGTGTCTCTATCACCAACTCTATGACTTTGTGTTTGTGTCTCTATCGTCTATGTATGTGTTTCTATAACATTGTGTCAATATTATTATAGAGACACAAACAGTGTATAAGTTTTTATACTTTCAAGAGGAGTTCCATACGCATTACTTGCGAAAAAATAGCCAATAAAAGCTAAACGAAAAAACCCATATAGTTTCAAATGATTCGTTTGATAGCAAGATTTGATCGAAAGTGGTTTTAAGCTACCCCTTCAGAGCTTTCGGAAGTTTGCCACCTCGGAAATAGCAAACATAATTTTTTAATTAATCTTTATTTCTGAAGGTAACCCTCTACAACTTAGTAAGGAGAAGAGTGATAAGAGAGAGAATAAAACATACCTTTCTGCCACGCAGCCGGCAATCGTTTTGATAGTGAATACCGGGGTCCATTTTCAGATTCTTCAATGGTGTAGCCAGCGGGGCCAAGACCAAGCGTGTTGGACATAACTTTTTGGCTTAAGCCAAAAGATTTCACATGACCACGGGCTTCAGTACTCGGATCGTATTCATTAGGGGCGGGTGTTAGAACACCTTAAAAGAACAAAATCAATATAAATTTGAACTTCCATTTTCGTGATTATGGTCAATTAATGAACATTCATTGTTTTTTATATAACTAATCTCTAAAAGAGACGTAGTCTGAAATCAAATTCTACCAACAAACGACATGTCTTCTAGCATAGTAAATATTCGCACGTGCATATCCCACATCAGATTATTTAATTTTCGTACCATCCCGCTTGCCGAAATTGCGTCTAAATATTATGGAGATTCCACCTCAATTCTCTCTCTCTCTCTCCCTCGCTCTCTCTCTCTCTCTCTCTCTCTCCCTCGCTCTCTCTCTCTCTCTCTCTGTAGATGCATTTTTCTATTTTGCTTGTATTTTGAAATCTGTTTACAAAACAACATCAATTTTGAAACGATGTTTCATATTTACCATGCGTGTCCACGGGCTCTACGAGTTTATTTGGGTGTCCTACATTGACGCCGTCTAAATGTCGAGAGGCACAGCTGATCTTGGGGGCGTGCTTTCCCGTATCACGATAGACTACTTTGTAACGAGCTGGGCCCAAGCTACAGGTAACTTGATAAGAAGCTATAAGTACAAAACAAAAACACTCATTTTTATTCAGAGTTCGAGTGTAAGATAGAATATTAACATTATAGTTGTAAGGCGATTTCACCGCATTGAGGGAGGTTGGGAGTGGCGGGTAGCTGCTGGCTATGTAAATGATATCTTTGCGTCTGTAGCTGACGAGATATGAAATCCTGTCATCAGTAACATCAGTACTGAAACATCACCACTCATTTCTAGCCTACCGCACTCACAAGACACGTTTTTTACTTTATATTCAATACTGAACTTGAGGAATGCAAAACTCTAAGTTTCTTAGTTTCATGGTGAAACCACTTGCATAAAGAAAAGAAACATTACTCTCCCTAGAAATGAATTTCTGCATTGCGCTCTCTCATCCTTAACCTTCGTTGTCAGACATATCACCCCTTTCCCATATCGTAAATTATTCCCCATGCTTCCCCAGATTCTTCCCCAAATTGCTATCTCGCATTGCTGCTCCCAGTTCATTCAATTTGAAGTTTGGGTAGGCTATAGCAGTCTGCAACCACTATTCGGATGTCCACACACACAAAATCTGCTATAATCTTGTCTTTTGCTCGAAACACGCATCGCATACTAGAACATTGGGAACAATTATATAACATGGACATACACAACATGCCCAAGCGTGAACACCCTGGAAAAATCCTGGACATCCACGCCTGGGCAGGGAATTGAACCCCGGACCTTTCGCACACGAGGCGAATGCTCTAACCACTGCAATGCGCAGCGAACTGTGCTCTTCACTGTGCCACAGGATGGATATGGCCATGCGCTGAATTGTGAAGAAGGCAATCTTAGTGGCTCTGGTGACGTCAACCTTTCATATGTTATCATGTTTTTGCAGAAGAAGCGCATATACTAGCGATATTGCATGTGAAGCACAAATGCTTATACTTGTGGTCCCCAAAATGTACATTTGCAACAGACAGACTTATGGAGACAATATTGTCTTCAAGACTATCACTTGCTGTTATTTTATGTTATCAAGAGCTAGACCAACAGAGAAATGTCGTCTTGAGCTGCTACTGGATATCATTATCTTCAGGATTGCTCCAAATGAGAGATTACATACTTCCAGTCGCAGCAAGCGATTTCTGCTCGTGAGCATGCGTAACACTGGATATTGGGTCAAAATCCGGTATTGTGCACCCTAATCGCTCGCTGCGACTGGAAGTATATATCATGGGCTTCAAAGATATACAAGCTACCATTTTTAAAAATCTTTTCTGTAGAATTGTCTGTTGTGTCTCATCGTTGAATTGCATGCAACGTCATTGATTGAACTTGAAAAATAGAAGTCATTCCAACACAGAGATTACTTCAAGTTAAAATGAGAACTGCATTCAAGATTTGTATAAATATTGCTTGTTATTGATGTAATCTTGTTTTTCAAATTCTTAAACCAATCATTTCTGATCATTAATATTTAAAGGAAAAAAAGCCCATTTATGCAATAGGCTCGTTGTCATGTTTAGCGGTCTATAGCTACAGGATATCGTATCATGCTAGATTTGGAGAACTGCAATATAAAAGCTAGTACAGCTGACATTACCAGCCTTCATGAAATTCTAATGGCATGTTTGGCTGCAAAATTTTATGAAAACGGACAGAAAAAATGTATACCAAAGAAACTGAATGAATAGAAGGCGTTGTGTAAGAGTTCCAGATATTTGCTTGATGTGGATCTCTGTGTGAGGTTTAAAGTCTGTGTTCCGGGGAAGTAAAATAACTAATGTACTTTTAATATGCATAACGAAGACTAGCTTACGTGGTGTCCCGTATGGCTGTGTCTTCCCTTTGCCTTTGAGTGTCTTTGTGCATTCCTTCCATATCATGTCACTGCTAGTGTTATAATCAGCTGGCCCTGGAGCTTGGGGTGCTATGTGGTGTATGAGGGAAAAAATCGCACAGATTATACTCGAGTTATTCACTGCATGCCGGATTTGGTGTTACAGAATATGTGGAAAGCTCAAACATGAAGTCAATTTTGTTGTCTGCGGTGGCTTTTCAAGGTAGTACATCATTATGTACCCCTTTTCAATTGGTACATTATTGATATATCACTTTTGTTGTCATTGGTGTACCACTTTTTCGGTCTCTACGTCATTGATAGGTGTTACATCATTGATGCGCCCTTTTTCATTTGATGCAGTCGGTACATGTTATCACTGATGTAGTTCATTCACTTTCTTTCAATTAAATAATACGTCATAGATGTATCACTTTTTTCAGTTGATATCATTATGTACTACTTTTTTTTCAGTTGGTACATCATTGATGTACCGACTTTTTTCAGGCTGTTTCATCATTGATGTACCGCTTTTAACAATTGGTACAACGTTGACGTACCACTTTTGGCCCATCAACCATGGCTCACGGTTTGAATTAGCTATGAAATGCTATTCAAATTAAAGAGACTGAACATACTGACATATCTGACCAATTGATAGAATAAGAACAGTAGGGTTTATGAAGACAACTTTTTCAGTCAATATTATAGCTTTTCTAGATAAACTAAGTTTTCAATAAAAAAAAAACGATTTCACCTAAAACAAATTTTCATTTTGAAAACAAAGCTTTCTGTTAAATACTACAATTTCACGAACAAAAATAATTAAAAGAATATGACCAAAAAAAAATAGTGTTACGAAGTAGGAGGATTTAGCCTGCCATATATGGCATAACTACATACCTACACTGTAAAAAAATTACAGTGCAATTTACAGGAAAATACTGTAAAAACTTCCCAAAACTTACAGTGTTTGGCTGTAATTTTGAAATCAGAAAATAGGGTAAATTTTAATGTCACTTTCAGGCCTAGAATGCAAAATCTAAAAGTGAACGAGACCTTATTCTAAATTTTAATTAGTAACAACATCATTATTCACAACTATGAATTTTTCAATTATACCACTGCAAAATATACAGGGAAAAATACTGTAAATTGTACAGGAAAATCCTGCGTCATGCTGCCAACAAAACGCTCGTCAAATAGCTTTACAGGTGTTTTCATTCAATTTACTGTATATTTTACAGTTTGATGTAATACATTCTACAACAAACTGTAAATTTTTACAGTATATGCACTGTAAAAATTGTGGATAGGCCTACTAAGTTTGGGTGTTCGTCAGTGCTTTTTTATTCTCCACACATTCACAATCTCTGTATGAATAGCTCACCAATATATATTTTTTAAGCGTTTTGATTAAATTAATATTTACAATACACTGTAAATTTTACGGTAATTTGTTGGCAGAAATTGCTGCCAGTATTTTACTGTAAAATTTACAGTATTTTTTTACAGTGTACTGTTGCCACGTAGAGACCCGCACCCATCGAACAGTGGCTAGCCGGGGGGGGGGGGCGGGGGAATCTTCCCCCCCCCCTTTTGCCCCCCTGAAAAATTAGTGATTTTCTGCACATGTGTCAATACATATAAAACAACATAGGCCTATGCATTAACTATAATACCAACTTTTAATATATGCTAATTGGCGGATTTAGGGGCGCATAAGGTACCGGACGCATTGTAGATGTATAAAAATATAGAAACGACATTGTACGCACACACGGGGGAAGGTACATTAAGTTGACATTTACTGTTTACATTCATTTGACAGGAGTTGCGCTACTCGAAAACCAAGACTAATTACTGGACAATAGCTTGTAACATGATCCAGCCTTTTAATTAAGAGGGAGTCACTCATGCACGCCATAATAGCTTTGTTCAACCACTCAATGCTGTTGTTTGTGATACATTATCCTATTTACAATAAACGGGATGAGTTAGTATTTTGCCACCAAATCCTTCACATGCACATTTATGCCGATTGAGCTGCCGAATTCATATTGGTGGTGGCACAATATACAAAATGATTTTGAACTACCCAATTGTATAGGCGTGTGGACATGTGTGTATTGTACAATACACACTAGTACTAGGCCTAAAGATCGGACCACATACCTTTAATTGGAGGATCCAACTTTAGATACGATATCCCCTAGCTTTTTACTAACTGGAGAGCTGGCAATATTTGTTGTTGGTCTGTCCATACTATAATAAGCCATTGTCTGGTCTACACTTTCGCAGCTCAAACTACAAATCATTACCTGGTAAACCACACGGTTTTTAAAATGGTGATGTATACGGATGGAACCCATCAACTAACAATAATCCTTACAACTGCGAATTGATTGATACGGATGATTGAGTAAGAAGGCCATGAGTGGGCCGGTGTATTTATAATTCGTGAAGTTATTTATTTTTCTAGGGTGATTTTTTCTTAATTTAACACATATTCATATTATTACTTTTATTTGAACTGATGCATGCTAAGTGTATGACGGATATTTAACTGAGCTGCGTGAATTATGTTAGATAATTGGGTCCTGGGCAGCAGTTTGTGTACTGTTCGTCTCGAGCTACGCTCTCGACGAACAGTGTACAAACTGATGCCCAGACCCAATTATCTAACATAATTCACTTAGCTACGTCAATTATCCTTTACATAATGGTTTGTCTCCATCACCCCGCATGAAATCGTTTTGTAAAAACAGTGATTACAAACACTTTCTAACTCATTGCACCATAATTATTTTTTAAACATTTTTGAAGGTACCCTGTTGAATATCTAAATCTAAATACCTTATATCTAAACATGTTAAAAAATTAAAACTCACGTTTAATAGTTTCGTTCTGCCGACAATGGAGTAATGCGGTGTTGAATATTCAGTCAGTCCACATTTTGGCTCATAGTCGGCTGGTCCGGGACAAGGCAGTGCTGCGGATACAAGTGATGTAAACGGTATTAAACTGAAATTCTATTACCTTTATAACTGACTGCCATCAATATTGAGAATACAGCTTTACCTGATTGTTCAGTGTACTGGCCCATTATTCTAATAAAATTGGATTGATTGAGTTTAAATTCATTGGTAGAGCTATGAGTTGCAAAAATATTGGGGCGAGACGCATTCGAGCCCAATATTTTAAAACTCATAGCGAGACCAGTGAATCTTGGGCGTAAATCATCCGATTTTATGATCATCATGTTTATGATCATCATACTTTTCACCACTTGGATTCCTCAAAAAACATGATAATCTGAAATAATGGGTCTCGAATATATTTTCTTGCAGTATCACCTAATGCATCATCGGTCAGAAAACTTAATACTATAGTAACGGTTTCGGGTACAAATACATGAATTACTTGTGCTCGTATACGAGGTAAAGAACTACCTATATTAATTACGGTATAGCTGATTGCGCTACCGATACTTACGGGTGCAATTTCCTGCAAGTATACTGGTTTCAGGGAGAGCATGGCCTAGCGGTTAGGGTGCTTGCCTGTGGCGCAAAATTACCAAAAAAATCCCGGGTTCGAATCCCGGTGGGGTCACTTGCTGGGATTTATTCGGGTGCTCAATTCTGGATTTAATCTATCTATTGATTAAATACAGAATACCGCTCTCCTCCATGGTTCACTTGGAATCGGGCAAATGAATCATGAAAGCATCCCGTTCTTCGGAGGGGGCGTTAAGCCGTCGGTCCCGTGTACAGAGAGTCACAACTGTACATGTACATCGCAGTCAGTGTCGAATAAGAGTAGGGTGTAAACCCCTGACTGTTCCCAATCCGCCCCAGTCTCACGTGGGCATGCATGTTAGGAGCGTCCGTATCATGGATACACGCGGCCCTGGATCAGCTTACTCAGTTGAATAAATCCTGACACCACCACAAGCCATACCAATGACTTGTGGGAAGAAGAGTGGCGTAATCAGGATTTTTAAAAGGGGTCAGTGTCATGTGTCTGTCGCCTCTGGACAACCAGCAGGGTCCAGGGCGAAGCCTCGGTGGGTGTGCATGGGACGAAACCACTGAAAATTTTAGGGTTCATACTTGTATGCTTTTGAAATGTCTTCTGAGGGCTAATTCTTGCACGATTTTGTAAAATTTACTTGTCGCACGGTGACCATTGAACTTTAAACCTTTAGGCCCCTACTTTGCCGGTAATTCGGCCTGCAATCGCCATGACCTTCAAGTGAACCGACGGGCTCATCTCAACCGACGAAATCAATATCGGGGGGGGGGGATCGGCCCCCTGTCTCGCTGGCTACGCCATTGAAAATAAGTGCTTACAGGGGGCTTTGTGATTGCTTGGACAAGGATGATACCCCAGTGTAAGATAGGAAGGGACACAGGGTTTCTTTAGGCATTGTGTTCTATGACTTTTGCGTTTGGAGGACTATTGCTAATCGTGTATCATCACTTACCGAGTGAGTGAGCGGATCCCCTCCTTAGGGACAATGTTACTCCCATGGCCGTTCTCGTCGAGGTTCCTTATAGAAGTGTATTTACTGGAATGGTAATGAGATGGTCAGAATATTCCACTTTGCAATAAAAGCATCGGGCACTCACCGGACGTTCTGAATCTACCTATTGTGCTTTCTCCCTTAATTAAATATTGTTTGAAAGGGCTGGAGGTGAGATGGTAATAATTTTGTTTTCGAAGTGCATGGCGGGCAAGTTTTTATGTACCCGTGGAGCAATTTTTTCAATCCACTATGTTGGGACGTACGGTAGAATGAAAAAGAAGATCTGCACAATGGCGTCAACTCTGGAGAGGCTCATTGGGGGCCATCCAGCACATATGGTGCCTTGCATGGTGGGCGTGATTGTAGAGGACGTAACACTGTAAATGCCAGGAGTAATCTCATACCGAGTAGGGTAGGTGGAGTAAAAAAAAGAGTAATATCCACTCCATGACGAGTAAAACTTGTTTGACGTTACTCGTCGGAAAAAGTAAATAATCACTCAATGATTTAGATTTAAAATTTGTCAAATGGATGACTAAAAAGCTCAATTCAAATAGGAGTAAACTTTCATTTCACTCCTTTTGGGGAAATTTCGTGATCGTGCCACGGCCGCGGATTAAAGTTTGCTACTTGGGCGTATTACGGATTAATATGGGAAGAGTGGTGGGGTTCATTTTTAATCCGCAGGGAGGAGAAATCAAAACGCGTTCGTGACAAGGACGTGATCATCCAATGCAAGATGGGAGTGGGAACCGCGTCTATTTTCTGGGAATGGAGGAATTAATCTCAAGGTTCAAAGGTATGCTAGATAACCAGGTCAAGTATAAAAGGTTTGATATCCTGGTGTTTGCGTCCAGTGACCAGTTATTGAAATGGGGATGATTCAGTATCCTCAACATGCAGTTTATTCGGAGGCTGCCGAATTCTAGGTTGGTGGCCACATGACGAAATTCTTTCAAGTATTATCATGATTATACATCTGTACGGTTGTAGACCTACATATTACACGTACCGGTACACACAGTCATGGCAGTGAAGGTATATCTCGATTCACGCAGGGCTCGCAGCCATGCATTGTCATGCGTGTGGGTACGGTCCGTGCTCCCAACCACCCCCCCCCACCCGGGATTAAAACGTGATGGAAACCTGAGAAATTACGTTTTAAGGATTGAACACAGTTATCGTTTAATTAGTAAGAATTCATCTAACATCGACAAACTTTAGCAAATTACAGTATTTTTTTTATTTCAATATAAAGTATTCTGTAATTTTTTGGTCGCTTACAGTGAATAGTCTTTTTGTATTGAACTCCACGTAAAGCTATGCCACTCTGCGTGCGGCGCGCACTGACGTGCAGAGCGGCGCTGGTAAACGCGGGCATAAATCGCGTTCGGCGACCACCTCGACTCGCCAATTATGTGCGGGTGTTGCCATGACATACTTAGTTTGTTTATTTTTGTTTTTTTCTAGACCTGTCTATTTTGTTACCATGAATGTGTACAATGTGTGCAAAGGTCAGAATATGTCCTCGAGGCTTATGCCTCGTTGAATGGAACATCTCGTGAAAATATTTTGACCCTGAACTTCATAAACAGTCATATTTGTACTACGTATGACTGGAATGTGCTTGATTGCAGGGCAACTTGGCCACGTCATTAATCTGATACATGGACCATTTTTTTCTAACACGATTTTTTTCATGTTAGGATTTACGGATGTGATTGGAAAAGTAAACGTACATGTGGACTCAAAGTATTCCTTTCAAAACTTTTTTGTTGAAAGTCAATTAATGGTAAGTAGTGTAAGTCAGTCATGTGTCTAAGAATTCCCACACAGCATTCTGGGTATATTTTCTTTGGCCCAAATAAACAATTAACACATTTTCTGACCGGCTAACCCTACTTGACCAAGGCTGTCTGCCCCATCAACATGATTTTTTCCCTGACTTACGTAATATTTCTCTTACCCTTTTTGATTAGATGATGAGAGAATGTGTGTGGCATTCCCTGTACTAGCATACCTCTAGCATACCTCGTTCATGGAAGAAAATCACTTCAGAGAGGTGGACGTGCTTCTGCTAAGAAAGATTGGAATCTTCATTGATTTTCATGAAGGTAAGAATAAAAAGGGACCATGCTTGAAGGGCATAGTTACAGTTAGTCACAATTCGAACACAGGGGCCAACTTAAGAAAAAATGGAACCAGGCGCGACTGGCGTGGAATGAGGATCGGGAAAGAAAATAAAGAGGGATATTACAGTGTGTACCACAAACAAAGGGAGGTCTGAATAAAATGGCCAAAAGCCAAGAAAAGCCAAATTTTTACATTATTTAACAGGGACCCAGTTAGAAATTAAAAGTAAAAAAGAGAAGAGGGGACAATGCGAAGAAGGAAGGAAGGGGCCAGGGAAAATGTTAGAAGGGAAAGAACTGGAAACTAAGATGGACGCAAAAGATAACAGATAATGAAAAAACGTTGCAGAAGTTTAAGAAAGGTTAAAGTATAATAGCAGGGAGTGGTTGTTGCTTTGGCGTGGTTGTTTTTGTTTTTTCTGTGTCTTGGAGGAGTACAAGAAGGCACTAAAATAAGGAAACGGTTTGAAACAAAAAAGAAAAATTTCAAAATCTTCAACCAGATCAGGGAAACACATGTCAATGTATATGGTGGTTAGTACCTGTGTATATAGCGGTTGGGCTCCAAGGGGCCAATGCCATTTCAAGGTGGAAACCCATGAGAGCTGTAAAACAAAAAAAAAGGAAACAATGGGGGAGTTATTTAAACGAAACGCGGCATGGACTAGCGTTACAGGACAAAGGGTATAAAAATTGCAAACAAAATCAGGCAAAGGTTTTATAACAACTTGGATTATTTTTATTGACATTATAAACGGCTACATATTTTAACAAGATCGATGGTAATAATAAAAAAGGAGTATGGGGGGGGGGGGGGGGGTGGGTGGTGTGCTAACAAGTTAGTCGGGGTTAAAGAAGTGCTTTTCTTGGTTCTAGTTTCTTTTGGGTGCCAGTTCTAAAATGTAAAATGTGGAGTTGGGTGGAGGGAAAGTTAGAAGCATGAGCAGTTCAGTTAAGGGGCGTGATTTACTGAAATCTGTGGAAGGGGGGGTTTGTTAAATTTATATGTTAGGTTGTAGTTAACCGTTAACCAACCAATACAGTTTTGACATCTGATATTTTTTATCATGCAGGAGGGCACCAACTGGGACAATTTCTGGAAACCTTTTCAGCTCAGCACCCAGACCATTCATCGTTGTGTAGGCGCGTTCGATCAAGTTAACCAGCCAGTCATTCTAACTTGTTGGAACGTAGGCCATTGAATGTACATTTTTGATAAGCGCAGTAGACATGTGTTACAAAAGAGGAAAAGGTGGGTAGGGGGAGGAGAATGCCGGAAATAGGTATCGTAAGAAGTGGGAAAGGATGGCGAGAAAGGGTCTATACAGTGCAAACCAAGCAGTAGGCGTGGTGCTTGTTACGGCAATTTAGAGAATAATGTAAAATGTCATATCAAACAATGAAAAGCATACACGACAAAGGGTTGGTTATGGGAAGCGAGGCAAGAAATAATAATTAATCACACAGCATCTAGCTGGGTCATTCATGCCAATTCACAAACGAGTACACCATCACCTCGGGATTTTTCTTTTGGTGTATTGAATTTGGTAAGCGCAGTAGACATGTGTACAAAATTTGGTGCAGAATATCTGACATTGGATTTTAGGGGGACCAAGCAAGGGTCAAATTGGAATTTTACTTTTGCGACCAGCTATATCTCTTCAACGAAGCTGATATAAGATATAAGAAAATTGTACACAGGGGTAGTATTTAAGATTTAGTATTTCCAGCCAAATTGGAAGTTATATAAATTTACTTTTTGCTTATGGGCCCCCAAAGTATGGTCCGAGTTGTTTTGGAGCCATTTTGACCCCCATGTTATGTTATTTGGCAAGATCATTTTATGTTTCACATATTTGAATCGGCAGCAAAAAGGTTATCCAGAAATGCAAAGTTTGAGGATCTGAGGGGTGTAGTTCTTTACTTAGGCCATCTGAATATTGAATTTCACAACGGTAAATGTTTTTGAGGTGACCCCCCTCGAATTTAAAATTGCTGTAGCATGAAAAATGAAAAGAGGTACAGAGCTCAAATTTTTTAGGATTTTAGTTCTCATGAATTATCTTTAAAGAAAAAAAAAAAAGCAAATAAGCAAGGAGGGGAGGGGGTACTAGATGGGTTGATGTCGGGGCAATGGAAGGAAAACAGATACAAGGGCAGTGTCTAATCAGCGAACCAAGGAACCTGCATCTAATAGTCGGAATTCACCTCCGGAAACATTTATTAATTAACTGTGTAATTACTGTTTCGCAGTCACCGGCATCCTCATGAGTAATAGGCTTTACACTCATAAACCAATGATTTTTGTACATCTTCACATCTTGTTACAAAATACAGGGTGGACCAAAAAAACTAACCCAATGTTGGCCGGCCATTTTCAATCCTATTTTTGAAAGGTTTCAATTATTGTAGTTACACAGGAAAACACATATATGCTGGACATAGAAACTGTGAAAAAAATAGAACAAAAGCTTGTAAAATTAATTTGCTACGACATTGTAAAATCCAAGGGCCCCAGAATTTTCCATGCCAGTTGGTCCAGGAATTTGTGCAGTTAACAGGCCTACCATTCATAACAGTGTCAAGTACCCAGCCAGTCATTTCTTATTGTATCGTCAAAATGTAATTGTACTTTATTGACCCCCTGAAAAACCAATGTTGACATTGCAGGCGCGGATCAAGGGAGGGGGCGGAGGGGGGCGCGGACTCCCGGTAATGCTGCAAAAGTTGCAAAAATCAGCCCATTTGGACAAGTTTAGCCTTTCCGCCCCGAATTTTGCTTTTTCCAATCCTGGACCGCCCCGGCATTGGGACAAAACCCCTATACTTCAGATATGTTGAAGATATATAATTAAACAACTTTCCTTGAAGAATAGTTGGTGTCTTCATTTTTTCCACAAAAAATACACAATCAAAAGTTACCACACAAAGGTATATGTGACCCAAAGGTCATTGTACATGCACAGTGTATATCACCATATACATTTATGGGCAGGTCAACAAAAAGGTTTTGGGCTGAAACAATGAAGCCATCGAGACACCAAGTTGATTCGTTCAATAATAGTTCTTTAGTGATGTACCTTCAACATATATATGAAGTAGAGGGGTGTTGTGCAATGTCAGAATTGATTTTCGGGGGGTGTCAATTATGATGTCCAAAATGCCAAAATGAGGTTTTAATGGGGGGGGCCTGTAAACCCCCACTTTACTTGCGTGATGTATTATTATTGTATTTCCACAAAAAAAGGACAATAAAAAATATGGTACTTGCGGAGTTATGACCCCCCAAAACATGTTCCAGAGAAAGATATTGAGTTTTTACACAAAATAACTTTAAAAGTAAAGGAGCTATAACATTTTGGATGACAGATTTGCACTATGCCAAACCAATACCCTAGATAGTGATTTCAAAGTCTGGAAGTTCCATTACAAGTTTATGGCACTCTCAAAGTGTCTTTCACTATAAATGATCTATCATCCGCCAAACAAAGAAAAAAATCCAGGACATGCATGGGGTTGCACATCTCGAGTGTTGACCTGGGAATAGCCTGTTGTTGTTTTACCACCCTTATGTTGTGGAAGTATCAAATCGTCTGCTATCAGAGATAGCACGGTAATGATAAAAAATATATGTTGTTCTTACAACACAGGTTCTAATGATAAAAATATAGACTTTTGTTCTTACAAAATACAATTGACAATGATGGCGTTTAAGTTTTCAGTGGCAACAATTAAACAAGATAAGCGATAGTGGTCAGTAATACACTAATGGAACCAGCTAGTGGTTACCCCTAAAAATTACTCATCCAGGTTTCTGGCTTAGCATGCTTATTTGCAATTGTGATGATTGATTGTGGTTAAGAAATTGGAAATGACTTTTTTTTACACAAATGAATTACCAGGATGATGTTGATGGAGACCACTGCAAACAGTTGTAAAATTGTAACTCTGTGATTTGTAATTTTCATTTAATCAATACTTTACCGAGGTACTTTTGATTATCACCGTTTTTATGGTGCAGTGTCCTCACAATTTTCTGTTAAATTACATTGTTGCCTTCAGTATGCATTAAACAGGCACATAAGGACAAATTTTTTCACTGGTTTGTGGGGTGATGCTCACACATGATATGTGTCATAAGAGTAGGGGAGAAACCCTTAGCAGGTTTTTGTCATTTTTAATATTTCTGGGAGTAATGTAAGCTCTCTGCAACCACTTTTTGTGTGATCTGCGAAGCAAGAGGGCACATAGGGATTACTTCTGGTGCCGTGTGTTGTCCGTGCGTGGTGTGGGGTCGGTCCGGTTAACATTCATGTTACCCTAGAAATCATGGTCCTTGCTTTGAACTGGTGAGGTTATAGTCGGGTAACTTGGGTCGATGAAACAACGGGAACCGTCATCCGTTGAGGAGGTCAAAGGTCACATGCTACGGTCGAAGATCATATGTGGTCATCAAATCTTTTAATAGTCGTTTAGAATTGTGCATCAACTATCAAAAATCAACCTCAACGGATATGTAATTGGGGCGATGCAACAAACTTTACGATGTGTGTACATTGTATGTGTAAAGTATAGGGAAATACCTATTTCAAAAACTATTCTATTCTAAACAAAGCATCTTTCTATATGGTGATATGTGTTAGACACTGCGAAGGGATTGCAATGTACCTTGTGTCATAGATGCAACACGGGAACGTTGATACATTGATGAGGTCAAAGGTCACATATCAAGGTCAGGAGTCATCAATTTTTGTAATTATTAATTGAGCAATTCTGACATCATCAAGTCAAACGTCAGGCCGATCGGGCTAGGCTATGTAATTAGGGAAACGCAAAACTTTTAATGATGACGACTTTGTGTAAAGATGGGGAAAAGGCTATTCATTAAACTCTGTATACCTACTAAATGAGGCTCTTTCTGTATGTTGGTATATTTTGAAATTGGGGAGGTGTGAGCAATGTTAAGTGGATCATAATGCAACATGGAGCACCTTCATATGTTGGTAGGTCAAAGTCACATACAAGGCATAGGTTATCTTTGTGTGGGTTAACGTGCATGTTCACAAGAGCAGACCGATAATTGTATTTCAAAAAAATGTATTCCAACATACTTGAACAGCTAAGGGGAAGTTCATTTTATTTCTTGGTATTGAGAGTTAACATGCTAATGTTTAACAAGAACATCAAAATTAGAACGCTCAGTTAATTAACAAGAAAAAAGAGCTTGAGAAGTCAGGTGTCATGGCGTACGAAAATGGACAAGCAGTTTTGGACGCAGTTAAACTAAAGTTTCATATTCCTGTTTAGTATTTTAATATGGTAAACACTTTATTTAACTTTGAATAAATATAAAAAGGACAAGCCACCTTCTTAATCATATTAGAAACACTTCCAATGTATGTCATGGATGTTACATTTGTGTGAATTCATGGACGTTACATAATTTGACTTTTAAACATTCGAAATTGATAACCCAAGGTGTGTGGTTATTGCATTGCTTACGGTTTGTGGATGCAATAGAAATCTGTTTTTGAAGTACAATGATTGTTGGAAAATTGTATGATTCAAGATCAGCCTTTTAAGTCAAACTTGGCACGAGGGTCGCTTTTCTTTGTTTTACCTACGCCTTTGAAAAAAAAAAACCTGCTCTACATATACCATGTAAGATAACCAAATATGACATGCCAAAAATTGAGCTTTATCTCTACCTTCGTTTGCCTTAACTTCATTGAATTTGCATGAATGTGCCCTATTGAAAAGGCCAGGGCATGCACTTTCCCCTGTACAATTCAAATGGGTATTTCCAAGAATAAACTGTAGGCCTGCTCACAAACTAAAGATGATGAAGGGTGAAACTTCTGCGCAGTTAAAACTTATGATATTTTCAAGTTGTTACCCTTTAGTAGAGGTAAAAAAGTGCGAGAAATGATGTAAAGCGCCATCGTGCCCAATTTTGACTAAAATGGTCATTTTTAAGAATTCTAATCATCAAATGTCATGAAACTTCATAGAATAGATTCTCTGAATCAAAAACATGATTTTTAAACATTACCATAAACAAAGCACCATAATGCCCATTTACGGAGGTGTTTAAATGCGTAATGTCCATGATGTAATGTCCATGACGCAAATGTAATGTCCATGACGTTCATTAGCATATTTCTATTAGTATGATGATTTTTTCACATGTTATTATCTCCATATCTGTACATAAACATTGTATACTAAATAAGATAAAATCAATGCAGTTAGTTAAGTTACAGGAAAAAAATAGTATAATAACGTCTGGACGTTACATAAATCATGGAAAAATACGTTCTGAGAAGCAAAATTTGAAACTCAAAAAGCCCCATCTAGATAAACTACATTTGATTCTAAAGTGGGAAAATTATAAAAAGTATGTATCTTTGCATTAGGTAAGAAATCATAATGTTAGTGGTCAAACAGGACTGAAAGATTTGACAGCACCAATTTATAAAAATGCAAAAATCTTTTAATCGTAAATTCATTTTTTCCCAAAAACGTAAAAAAATAAGGCAAAAACACTGAAAATTCATATTATACAGAGGTGTCTTTCTTCCGTTAATGTTTCAATTGTTGCATAAATGAATTTCAAATTTTTAGGCTCAAGGGGGAACATTTGCCGTGGAATTGCCCATATATGCCTTGGAAAACTGCAGGCTTTTTTGGTGCCTGCAATAAAGCTCTAACAAAACCAATGTAACATTGCGGCGCAACCAACCTGAAGTTCCTGGCTGGTCTGATTCGGGAAAGCTAGTCGAAATACTAAAGCAGTGGCCTAACTATACTTTAAGCAGAGGGGATTAATCATTAAGTGGGAGGTATTTCTTTCAAAATAAGTGATAAATTCACATGTTATTGAATAAGAAATGCTGATAAGCCCAGGCTTTTTGTCTGGGGTATCCATTATCGTGTAATAAGGATAGGGGGTCCAATATTTTTTATCATATGAACCGGCTCCGCCAGCATCCACTACTAATATCGGACCCATCTATCTTTTAGGAACGATAGTTGCTAAACCGAAACAAAACTCCCTGTCGTTTATTATCTAAATGACTCTGATGTATATATGTGATACGTTATAATAAGACGGTTATATTGTTATTGTGAATTTCTTTGTTAATGTTAATAACTTTGTATTTTAATTGTCTTAAAAAACATAGTATAAATATACACCACAAAACCATTTTGTGTTTTGTTGTTTTCATTGTGTGTATGTAGGTGCTGTTCTAAGTTGGTCATCTTATCTGTGAAATGGCCTGTTATGCAGATTGAAGATGATAAGTACACTGCTGAATGAGTTAAATTGCTATTTTGCTCATTGGTTGCGCAAAAAGCACGATCATTTCAATGTAGTTTTTATCATATTTGTTTATCCTTGGTTTGAATACTAAATCGGAATAAACTATGAGGCAATATTTTGCTCAAAAAAAGTGGTTAATTTTACTCAATATCAAGATTAAGATTTTCCCCCGGTTCAGAAGCAAAAATAGGGGAATACCCTTTACCGAGTAAAGAGTAAATATTATCGGCCCATAGATGAGTAAGGTCGTACGGGCCATGAATGAGTTAGATCCCAAATGTTGTCATTTGAATCATCAAATTGAGTAAACTGCTACTCAACCACAGCTGAGTAGCAATTACTCTTAAAATGGGAGCAGTCCCATTTCTATATCGAAAAGAGTACGATTTTACTCAGTATTGAGTAATATTTTTTACAGTGCAGAAGGGCACCGTTCAATAATTATCTTTTGCCTCCAATAATCCACACACAGCAGTATGGCTGAGTGAGGTGTATCTGGCTCCACCGTAGCGGGGAAAAACGGTTTCAAACTTTGGTTTAACTAAAAAAACTGGATCTATACGAGAGATCACTCTAGCCATAACTCTGATGTATAATACTTTTATATTGAACGCCCAAACAGAGAATGATTTCTTTCTACATTTCGCAATTTACAAAACAGTTTGATATAAAATTGGAGCGATTAGCCCAAATTAATTGGTCGAGCTAGAGTTGCAAAATATTTGTCGAGGACGCAGTCGAGCCCTTATTTAAACTCATAGGCGAGACTAATTAAATGGGCGTTAAATCATCCAATTTCCCATTATCATGGTTGTGGATCCGATATTTTCACACACTTGGACTCTCAAAAATGATAATCAAAATCAATCCCCCCCCGGGCCATTCTGTTATATAATTTTATCCCAGGATCATTTTGAACTTCTATGTATACTATATATACCTATTGCTATGACAATAATCATAGATGGAGAAAACTTACCTTTCGAAATTTTTGGAGGAATATTATGACGTGGGGGGGGGGGTCGAGGATCTGAGGGGTCCGTAAAAAACATTTTGGTGAGCCGAGATAAGGGGAGAATGAAAGTTTTGATCAAGGGACATGTCAGGGGGAACTGAACTTTTAAAAAGAGGGATTAGACCTACTATTGGGCCCGGGTGGTTTACAAACAACGGAAAAACCCAAAGGGGTGAGGTTAAAAGAGATGGAATAGAATGACTCAAAATTGACTCAGAGGCGCACATTATAGCCGCTCCGCCAGATGTTGAACAAAACAAGTACAGGAGCCGGCGTGGAAAATGCTGATCAGTTACGTTCATACAACTCCTGCTGGATAAAGAGTCAGCACTGGTGCTTAACTTTCTTGGTCGATATCAGCCGGTCAATGAATGGTGCCTGGTTTTGTTACAATCGTGTCCACAATACGGCGGCAAACCCGGCTGCTTATAAATTGCTCGCCATTCGAGGTTTATTCCTCAAACGGTCCGAGAGCCTCATTGCCGGTTTCGGCCGGGCGGCCAGTTTTCCCCCCCCCCCCCCCCCCCCGATCTCCCTGTAGTAAGGCCCACATGCCTCAAAGCCCTGGAGCTAGCAACCATTTGTAACACATCTCAAGTACAAAAGGTTTGAAGATCGGATTAAATATGTTGACAGAACTACCGACCCCATGAACGTGATTCTTAAGTGCCGCAAGTGGTGCCTTAAGGAGAGGCGGCCCACAAAGTTTGGTACAGGGGTCAAATTTGTAATTGATCCAATCATGTTGAAAAGCATACCCATCTTATGTGTCTAACCATAAGGCTTCAGAAAAGGTATCGTTTGGTTAATATGTACGCTTACAGTTTCAGAGTTATAAGGCTAAAAACAGCAAAATCATAATAAGGGTCAATTTCATTTCAGTTGTACAGGGGTCAAATTTTTAAAGTTGCTTTGCTGCTCCGATTTGGATAAAAAATGTTGCAAATTATGGGGGAGAGTTCATAGGATTAGATAAGGAATAGTTTGGACTGTCTAAATGGCCTAAGTTTCCGATGTAGGGGGCACCAAGAAGGGCAAGCCATTGCATTCATGGGGCTTGATCTTTTTACCCCCCTACTTTTTTAAAAAGGCAGGCATTTGAGACACTCAAACTATTCCGTATTTATCCTATGAGCTCCACCAATAATTGGCACGATTTTTTATCCAAATCAGAGATTGAAAAGTTTTGACCCCTGTACACTGAAATTGACCTTTTTATTGATTTTTGCGTTTCTTAGCCTATAACTCTGAACTTTACGCTGTACATATTACAAACTATACCTTTTCTGAACCTTATGGTTATACCATAAGATGGTGTGCTTTTGACATGATTGGATCAATTTTACAAATATTGACCTCTGTACAACTTTGTGTGCCCCCTCTCCTTATTGCACCACTTGCGGCACTTAGAATCACGTTTCGGGGTTCCTGTCAGTCCTGTCTATCAACCTATTTAATCACTCAAACAAACCTTTTGTACTTGAGATGTGTTACAATGGTGTGCTAGCTCCTGGGCTTCAACCAATAGGGCCGCCATGAGATGGTTGATATGAGGAAGAGGCATCCGGCACCCTGGCGGAGATGCAAGACACTCGGAAGACGAATTGCTTCAGGAAGGGCGAGACGAAGCGGACGAAGTCAGGGTGCAGAAAGTGCGGGGTGCATCTCTTGTAGGAGTGGAGTGGAGTTTTAGTTATACCATCGCTTCCTCTTGTTAGCTTTTGCATGTTTTGAATGATCACTACCCTTCCTGAGCGACCAGCTCGCGGTCCAAAACAGCCTGCATGTTGCGCAAGCATTTTGACGAAAGACGGAAGCCTAAGGGAAGGTTGTGCCGAATGATAGGGCACCCTGCCGTGCTAACTTTGTCCGCTGACTTACTCGGACCCCAAATGAATTGAATGTGCACGCAGCGTTCTGTGCCGAAAACACCAGTGCACGCTGTAGTTCTAACATTGACTATGGGCCGGAACGCATACAGGGTTGTGCCGAGAGATTAGTGCACCACTGAAATAATGACTTGTACATAAGATCGCTTAAATGTTACACACGATGTTGTGCTGAGTTAAGAGAGCACCATCTGTTTATTTGGCTTGACCGGACATTTTACTTAACTGATCTGCCCTAACCCTGCGACCGGCCGGCTGTCTTACAAGTCAACCTAACATCAAAGAATTGTAACTTCAATCTCTCAGCTAGCTACTTCTACCTCTCCAGTCCAACCCGCAATCGTTGTCACTGCTTGCTCCCAACAAGTCAAGCCTACATGTACTGTTGGAACCTGGCCAATAAAAAACAAAACCACCCATGGAGGACTTACACTCCCGACGGTATTTTGGATCATGTACCGGCAAGAAACTGAATGGGCTGGGCCCTATCACCTCTCCAGGAAATATAGGTTCCCCTGCGTCGTGTGCGTTGGTTTTTAACCAACAGTTCCACATACAAACTACTGCTACAAAACAAGACTTGCGCTGGAGCTACTGACTACCACAGAAGTGCAGCCGAAACAATACCAGCAACACCACCTAAATCTTATCAGAAAAGGTCTGTGATAAACAGATGTTGAAGCCTTAATTCAAATGAAAGAAACAATTCCCTGCGCAAAATTCATACAGTACAATGTCAGAACAAATTAAAAACCACCCCCCCCCCCCCCCCCCCCCCAAATTCCCTCGAAGTTAGCAAAAGGGTTAATTAAATAGACCTGTAGGGCGAACATTACGGTAAACTGCACGCGCCTTAACAGGAGTGCGGCCGCCCTTAGTTACGGAAGTCGAGGGGTCAGTTACCAGGGTCAAGGTCAGGGTTGCGACCGGGTGGTAAAGGTAGGGTTGGGACATATTCAGACCAATAGGTCCAACATTAGGTTAAAAACCGTACGCGCCTAAAGGCGTGCGGCCGCCCCTAGTTACGGTCAAGTGAGGGGTCAGTTAGCCGGTCAAGGTAAGGGGTTGCGGCCGGGTAAAGGTTCCGTGGTTGGGACAGATTCATGCAATAGGCCCAACATTACGGTTAAAACAGCACTCGCCTTAAAAGGCGGCGGTCGCCCCCTAGTTACGGTCAAGTGCGGGGTCAGTGAGCCGGGTCCAAGGTCAGGGGGTTGGGACCGGGTAAAGGTTAGGTGTTGGGACAGATTCAGACAATAGGCCCAACATTACGGTAAAAACAGTACGCGCCTTAAAAGGCGTGCGGTCGCCCCTTAGTTTACGGTCAGTGAGGGGTTAGTTAGCCGGGTCCTAAGGTCAGGGGTTTGCGGACCGGGTAAGGGGTTAAATAAAGGTTAGTGGGTGGGGACAGATTATGCAATTAGGCCCAACATTACGGTACGTTAAAACAGCACGCGCATTAAAAGGCGGGCGGTTCCTCGCACCTTAGTTACGGTCAAGTGAGGGGTCGTTAGACGGGTCAAGGTCAGGGAAGGGTTGCGACCGGTAAAGGTAGTTGGTGGGACAGATTCATGCCATAGGCCCAACTTACAGGTAAACAGCACGGCCTTAAAAACAGGCGTAGGTCGCCCCTTAGGTACCGTCAAGTGAGGAGTCAGTTAGCCGGGTCAAGGTATCAGGGTTGCGACCGGCCGTTAAAGGTAGTGGTTGCCCAACATTACGGTAAAACAGGACGCGCCTTAACAGGCGTGCGGTTCGCCCTTAGTTACCGTTAAGTGAGTAGGGGTCAGTGGCCGGAGTCAAGGTCAGGGTTCACTTGCCCGGGTCAAGGTCAGAGGTTGTGACCGGTTAGAGGTCAGGGGTGGGAATCCGAGTCATATTGTAGGCCGAACATTTGCGGTAGTATTAGCAAAATTCATTCCCCAAGAAAAGACCCGGTTAGACTTATAAGAAATTGTGGATACCTACCGGTTTTCCCCAAAACCTATTTAGGATTAGGGTTTTAGGTTTCATATCTAAGGTTTTAAAGAGTGCGTATTGCTAGTTCTGACAGCAAACTCCCAACAGTAAGTTGAGGTTAATTACTGGGCCATCGCTATGACGTTGCTCTAAGGATAGAAAAGGGTCCGCGACCAGAACCGTATACTATAGGAGGGTAGTGCATCTCGGACATTTCAAAAATGAACTAATTAAGTCCAGAGTTCAGAAAAACAGCTAAGTCCAGAGTTCAGAAAAAAAACTAAGTCCAGAGCGGACCGCTTCCTTGGTAGGCGGAAAGTCGCCCTAGATTTTTGGTTTGAAATGTCACCTAGCCGGGCCACGGTATGTTGACTTTTCAAATCAAAAATGAACTAAGTCCAGAGCGACCCGCTTCCTGAAGGTTCGCGGAAAGTCGCCCTAGATCGTTTTAGTGATCTTTCAGTGAAAAATCACCTAGCGGGCACGGATATGTAGACTTTTTTTCCAAAAGAAACTAAGGTCCAGAGAGGACCGCTTCATTGGTCAGCGGAAAGTCGCCCTAGATCGTTCGGTGAAAAGTCACCTAGCCGGGCCATGGCATGTAGACTTTTTCAAAAATAAACTAGTCCAGAGCGGACCGACTCCTTGGTCAGCGGAAAGTAGACCCTAGATCTTTTGGTGAAAAGTCACCTAGCAGGGCCACGGTATGTTGCTTTTCAAAATGAACTAAGTCCAGATGCGGACCAGCTCCTTGGTCAGGGGTAAATCGTTTCGAATATTAACCCAACTCTTGGGGTGAAAAAGTCAAGTAGCCGGGCCACGGCCAGCGAGATTTTCCCAGTAGCGGACCACTTCATTTGTCAGCTGAAAAAGCATCAGATCTACTAAGCAAACCTTGGGTGGAATGTCACATAGCCATTTCAAAAATGAACTAAGTCCAGAGCGGACCGCTTCCTTCTTCAGCGGAAAAGTCGCCCTAGATCGTTTAGTGAAAAGTCAACCTAGCCGGCCACGGCATGTATGACTTAACACTGAAACTAAGTTCAGAGAGGACCGCTTCCTTGGTCAGCGGAAAGTTTCGCCCTAGATTTTTGGTGAAAAGTCACCTAGCCGGGCAACGGTTGTAGAACTTTCAAAATTAAACTAAGGCCAGAGCGTACCGCTTCCTTGGTTCCGTCACCTGGAAGTGGCCAGTGGACTTTAGAGGAGCGTTCTCGCTGAATTGCTAGTTCAAAAAACGACTAAGTACCAAAAAATTCAAAGTCAGGGTAGGGGGCGACCTACCGAAATCTCAATCGTAAGGTTCCATCAACGTGGATATTTTTCCTAGTACGGAGTTTGGTACGTAAGGGACTATGGCATGAATATGTTCTTACCCATAAAATAAGGAGTTCGTAACATTGAACCCATGACACACTTTTTATGAAACATTATTGAATTCGCGAAACCGTAAGGAATGAGTTAAAGATGTGTCTTCTTGCCGTATGGGTTAGAAAAATGGAAGGACTCATAAGACGGTATTGGAGAATCAATCAGGCAATAATGCCGATTTAGGGACTTTTTTCATAGAGCTCCAGATAGATCGGCAACCCCAAAAACTCTAGTACATGAGTATCGAACATCAAGCGTCCCCCCCCCCAGCGGAATAAACATGTGCTCATGTCCGTGAAGGGGATCAGAATTCAAAGGCGTCCCGAGGAAAAAAAAATGGGTGTCAGATGGGTCAGGTTACGGAAACCTCCCGATTGCATAGTACACCCTGTATAGTTAGGAGAAAGTTTATCTAGAAACTGTAAACGTTTACATTTTAAAAAACCATGTTTTTAAATTTGCAATAAATTCGGTTTATCATAACCCTGTTTATCGTTGGGCGAGAATCTATTTTTTCGAAAATTACTTCTGCAGCTTGTCATAAATGTAACCCGCCTTACACAGAGATACGAGACGATACTACGGTAATAAAGCTTCATACAGAGGTCATCTTCGAACTTTAAAGGAAAAAAAAAACTGCACGCATGTGTGATGTTTGGCTAAGTGAAATGTGCTGCAGCAAATCCAGCACCGATAGAAAATGGGGATTGCTCTGAAAACCTTGGTTTTACCTTCAGAATTTCATTCTAAATCGAAGCCCTGCCCTCCTTCCAACAATATAACCTAGTTTTCTAGTAACGGGTTTATAGCTACGTCGATACAGGTATAGTACGATAAAAACGGACGCATTTAGTGGTTTTTTCGAGCCAAAAACCTTGCCGACAAATCAAGTGTTTTTAGCACTTTTAAAAATTATCTTCACTTTGTTATTTTTACACACATAATTTCCCTCATAAATCGAAAGCCCTGCCCTCCTTCCCAAACGATTTAACCTTGTTGGGATGGGAAAGCTGAACGAGAGCAGTTAAACTTGTCGGATTTAGCTTAATTCTGATGGAAAAGTATTTTTTTTTATTACCTATTAGATCGTGGACCCATAAGACAGGATTGCCATGACAAATCAAGAACCCAAATCTTTAGCTCTATATATACTCTTGTGTCCCGAGTTGTGTCAAAAGACACAATCACAAATTGTGCACAATTTGACCAATTGTCGACCATGCTCATTACCTGAAATTATTTTTAAGAGTGTATGTACTTTTTAAGGGTTAGAGTAAACAATGAGATTCAATATGCAGACATTTGACAGCCTTACCTTTGGGGATCTTGTTGGCGATTACTTTTATCAGATACCTCATATTTACGTCAGGATCAGCTTCATGTGAATGCCCGCTTTCAGATTCGTGAATTGTCTCCATTATTTAATTACTGGTACTTTTGCGTTTATTTGAATGCTTTCTATTAATTGGGTGGAATGTCACAAGCCATTTCAAAAATGAACTAAGTCCCAGAGCGGACTGCTTCCTTCTTCAGAGGAAAGTCGCCCTAGATCTTTTGGTGACAAGTCACCTAGCCCGGGCCACGGCATGTAGACTTCAAAAATGAACTAAGTCCAGAGCGGGACCGTTCCTTGTTCAGCGAAGTCGCCTTAGCTCTTTTGGTGAAAGTCACTAGCCGGGCCACGGTTATGTAGACTTTTCAAAAATAACTAAGTCCAGAGCGTACCGCTTCCTTGTCTTCACCTGGAAGGGCCGGTGGACTTTGGAGAGGAGCGGTCTCGCGGAATGCTAGTTCAAAAAACGACTAAGTACCAAAATAATTTAAAGTCAGGGTAGGGAACGCCCTACTCGAAATCTCAATCGTCAGGTTCATAAACGTGGATATTTTCCTAGTACGGGAGTAGGTACGTAAGGGATAGGAGATGGATCAGGTTCTTCCCCATAAATAAGGGAGTTTGTAACATGACCATTTGACACACTTTTTCTGACACACTTATGAATTCGGAAAACCTGAAAGGAATTGATTAAAATGAGGTCTTCTTGCAGCCTATGGTAAAAAAGTGAAGGAATTCATTTAAAGCGGTATTGGAGAAATCAATCGGCCATATTAATGCCGATTTGGGGATTTTTTTTTTCCCTAGAGATCCACATGCGACTCGGCAACCCCAAAAACTCTAGTACATGAGTACGCACATCAAGCGTCCCCCCACCCCAGCGGAAATAAAAATGTGCTTCATTCGTGAAGGTTCCGAATTCATAGTGCGTCAGGAAAAATTGGGTCAGATGGGTCAGGGTTAACGGGAACTCCCCCATTTTATAAACCCTGTATATCTAGAGAAAGTTTATCTAGAAACGTGTAAATTTACATTTTTCAACACCCATGTTTTAAATTTTGTTTTAATAATTCGGTTTTATCATAACCCTGTTTATCGTTGGCGATCCTCTATTTTTCGAAAAATTAATTCTGCCAGCTTGTCATAAATGTAACCCACTTTACACAGAGATCCGAGAACGATACTTACGGTTTTTTTGTTTAAATTTTTTTTTTGTAAAAGCTGTCGTACACGAGGTCATCTTGATCGAAATTATAAGTGAAAAAAAAATGCACTGCATTATGGTGTTGGATAAGTGAAATGTGCTGCCGCAAAATCCAGAAACGATTAGAAAATGGGCGGGACTTGCTCTGAAAAACTTGTGTTTTACCTATAATTTCCCTCAAAATCGAAGCCCTGCCTCTTCCAACACTATAACATCGTTTAGTAACGGATTTATAGCTACGTCGATACAGGTAGTACGATAAAAACGGACGCATTTTAAGTGGTTTTTTTCGAGACAAAAACCTTGCCGAAAATTCAATGTTTTTGCAATTTCAAAAATTATTTCACTTTGTATTTTACCCAAATCCCTCATAAATCGAAGCCCTGCCCTCCTTCAAACGATTTAACCTTGTTGGGATGGGAAAGTTATACGAGAATCTATTGAAACTTGTCGGTATAGCTTAAATCTGATGGAAAAAGTATTTTTTTTTTCACTATTAGATCGTGGCTAAAGACAGGATTGCCATGCAAATTCAAGAACCAAATCTTTAGGTATATTATACTATGTGTCCCGATTGTTGTCAAAAAAGTACACAAATTACACAAATCTGTGCACAATTTGACCAATTGTCGACCATGCTCCTTCCTGATAATTATTTTTAAGAGTGTAGGTCTTTTAAGGGTTAGAGTTAAACAATGAGATTCAATATGCAGAACATTTGAAGCTTACTTTGGATCTGGTTGTCGATCATTTCTCAGATACACTCCTATTTTACGTCAGGATCGATTCATGTGAATGCCCGCTTCAGATCGTTAATTGTCTCACGCAATTATGACTACTGGTACGCTTTGCAGTATTTTAATTGTTTTATTAATTATCTAAACTAGTGATTTAAAATCGCTTGTTGGTAGCAGGTCTCAACAAAACAAAAACAGATGAACCGATAATGGTGAGACAAAACATGGACACACATAGGGAATTCAAATATCATGTGTCCATGTTTGTCTTTTGTCTCCACTGTTTTTGTTTTGGTTTGACTTTTTCGACTGTGATGCTGGGTTAGTGCGCTCACGCCTGAATTCCATTTGGTTTTGTACGCGTCTAATCTTAGCGGTCATCAAGCGTACGCAGCACTAATACGCACATGTCAATAATGCGCACAGAAATGTATCGGCTATTTTTATGTCGTCTCCACAGACAGAAAAACATGATTGGGCACCAGGGAGTGTGTGAAGAGTAAATGTACGTCCGCGGGGCCGAGCGGGCTCCTAACAATAACGGAAAAAGCGCGTGACACTAATGTTGCGTGAAGAGTCATCGGCATCGAGTGCATTATTCTTTGAGGCCGGCGGATATAAAACTTATACACCGGTATTAATTTAGAGAATTGAAACAAAGGACGATACCATTATTTAAGTGGAGAGAACGAGGGGCGGTTCCACGCACATAATGGTTGTCGCCGGTTCAAATCGTCTACAAAGAGGTACCCGGTTCCCAAACCTCATCTTCATCTTAAAGGTCCGGCCCGATAGCTAATAGCCTTCGTCCCCAGAAGCCCCCGATTGTACTGGAAGTGGGTCAATATTTCGGTACCAGACGAAAGCTACTATTGTCTCATTACCCTGTGAAAACTTAGAGCCAAAGGATATTTGGGTTGCACGTTATGAGCGAAAATTTGGCCCATTTTCGACCAATATTATTTTACACAGTGCTCTATGGGAATTACAAAATCACGTTTTTAGCTCTCGCCTCAAAAGGATTGAAATATCGGCGCGAACGTTACAGCTGGAGTTTTTGGAGTGAAGGCCATCTATCAAGATGAAAACTTCACATCTTTAATCGGGAATCCAGCCTTTAAAGCGCACTGGCACATTTTCAACAAATGAAATTTCTTCAATTGCTCTCAAATGATAGTCTAGGCCATTGGAAGAACGAGATATATTTTACAATTAAACTAAACATACCCCAAAAACAGGATAGGGACATTGATATGAGGCTAAAGACATCCAGGTAATTTGTGTAGGCCAACTTTTAGTTTTACAATAACTTTGACTCAACAAATGTGATCGTACATGACTATTTTCGACTCGTACTCATGATATAAAACACAAAGTTCTAAGAATGATCAAACCGTGGGCATAGCGTGGGGACATGATACGGCGTGCGTGTGTTCTTTTCATTCAAGGGGTTTGGGTCATAGCTACTTCCGCAATAATTCTTTCAAACTTCGCATAACTAGGTTTCATCGTTATGATCGAAAAATTCAAGAAAAAAATCGGGGGTCACCGAGTCACTTCTTTGATGTTAAAAACATACAAAATGCACCATTTTTCGTCAAAATTAATACATAAGTCTAGCGGAAAAAATCGTTTTTTTCGGACTTTTTGGTTCTAGCTAAAAAATTAGCCATAATATTGTTTGATTTTTTATATCAGTTGGCGCACAACTCATGTCAGCTTCTTAATAAAACAATGGGGCGTCACCAGTATCCTTTTGAGCTATCATGCGACATCCTTATTTTTCTTGAAAAAATGACATTGCGACATCTTAGTGCGTACAGCTCGACAAAAAAACGCAGAATACTACGCAACGGAAGCAATTCGGAAGATATTGAGGCTTGGAACGATGCCAAAAGTTGATAAATGACCCAAAAACTTACTTAACGCCATTTCGTCGTATGCTGAATTAAACGTCGCAAAAATTATGAAAATCGTTCGTTTAACCATAGGAAGTTGATTTGTTCTTAATCATTTCGGGTGAGGGCTTTGTATATTAAAAGCCTTAAAACATGCAAAAATATCGATTTTGAAAAATCTTGAGGGCGCACTATTCTTCAAGGTGCCAGTGTCTCTTTAAACATTTATAAGAAGTTTTATGATCATCTTTTAAACCCAATTTCGCGAAATGGCGCTTTGAACTTCTATATTTGGGGTAATATAAATTAAAGGGTGTTCAAAAAAGGTTGTGCAAAAAGTTAACATGAGTATTCATAATCACCGTGCATGAAGTAATCCCTTGCGTAAGCAATGTAAGGCGACAAAAACAAACGTTTTACGGGACCAGAACGAACAGATTTTACGTTTTGGAAGATTTTTTTTCGTAGCAGTTTTGCCAAAATCAATTTTTTTTTAAATGTAAAAATGTTCACTTTTCTCAAGATTTTTTTTAGATTAAATGTTTCCTGGAATTTTCTTTAACATTTTTAAAAAAAACCGACCGACCGACCCTAACTTGAACGGTCCGCCCCCCCCGTAAAAGGTGTGTTTTTCGTCGCCTAATCTGCACAAGCAAACCATGCAGGGATTATAAAAAAGCTACTCTGCTTTTCACACATTTCCACATCTTTTTTAAAACCCTGTAGCATGCTCTATTAAACGCAATAACAGCCACCATTTTGTGAAGGAGCTCCCCCATTCACGTATTTGAGATTTTTGCACAGTGCCATTTGGTAATTGGCTCTGTGTCGCAAAAGAAGGAATTGTATAATTAGAATATCGGAGAATCTCGATAATAATTCATCGGCTGATGGAAACGTCTTTCCAATATGAAATAGAAAGGAATTGGCGCCATGTACGTGTCTAAGCTATTCCATTAGTTGTTCGGTCGGTGCAGAGGAGGTTAAAGGTAATTTAGTGCAGGGGTGTCCACTATTTCTTCAGTTTCCAGCTCCGTCGTTAAATAACAATCGGGAAACCCGATTTCTTTTATGGACCAACTACGCATTTTGAGGGAATTGTAGTAAGTTACAGACAATTACCAAAAAATGTGCAAAAAATGCTCAATTTGAAAAATTGGGGGCGCCTTCAAAAAAATGTGCCATTTATCGCTTTAATAGGAATTTGCACTTTACGTATGTGCAGAGATGTAAGTGTTTACGTACTTAAAGAAACCTGTTTTCTCTTTCCCTTCTATATCTTCCTCAATGATTTTGGCACTCTCCCTCCCTATCTATCTTCTCACTCTCTCTCCCTGTAGTTCCTCCCTTATGAGTCACAAATGACCACTTCAATAAGTCAAAAGCTTGCGGAGAAAGAGTCTTTTTAATGATGCTTGCTATTTATGGCCTATTTATCAATTTATGGGATTACAATCTGTTTAGTGACATTGACTGATGCCATTCATTCACAACTCTTTGATATTTACGTATCAGCACTTAAATAGCAATAACAAGTAATCATAAGAACCAAATGAACCAAATAATGCATTGGAATTGGTCTAAATTGACCTTTACATTTAGACATTGGCAGAGAGCAAGAAAAAAGGGTTCGTCTCAGCTTCCCGCGCGAGCATAGGTGTAAAAAAATCACATTTTATCGCATTAATTTTTTAAAAGGTTTTCAAGAGACAAGAAAAAGAAAATTCGGCCAGCGGCCGAAAAACAAAGGAGTCGTCTTAAAATGCAATAAAAAGAATTTATGCGTGGCACATAGCTTTTTTTATACTAAAAAAACCCGCATAGCGCTCATAGGATGTTGGCCTGTTGGAAGCTGAAACATACTTTTTTTCCCTTTTTTGGCCTTAGAATTTTAAGTGTGTGTGTGTGTGTGTGATGTGTGTGTGAACTTGTAAACACCCACGATCGGGGACATTTTCTATAGCCTTAAACCTCCGATCGGGGACATTTGACGAGCGGGGACGTCCCATCGTAGGACCTATACCAGGGGGTAGCCCTATGTCTAAAAGTGATAAAAATGGCCTGACCCCGTTTTGGGGTGGGCTAGAAAACACAAATGTGTGTGTTTTCTGGCCCTTAACCTACTGGAACATGAAAACACACAAACAAGCCTGAAACCCACTGATCGGGGACATTTGTGTGTCCCCGATCAGTAGGTTTCGGACTAGTGTCCCCTATCGAACACACATACAAGACTGTGTGTGTGTGGTTATGTGTTTTTGAATTAAAGCGACACACCTAAAATGCCCAATTCTAAAAAATCCAAGTGTGTGTGGGGATGTGGGTGTGTGTGCGAGTGTGAGCGAGCGAGCGAGCGAGCGAGTGAGTGAGTGAGTGAGTGTGTGTGTGTGTGTGTGTGTGCGTGTGCGTGCGTGTGTGTGTGTGTGATCCCGCTACTTAGAATCGTATTGCTCTTAATTGCTCTTTTTACCACATAATTTTTATAGCATTTTGAAAAATGAGTATTAGAATATTTGCATCAGTAATTTCAAATAGGGCCTACATTCGTTACTAGTTGTTACTACTGCGTCATCAAATGTTCTTCAAATTATACCGGCATGGAGTGCCAGTGGACCGGTGACATATTTATCGGCGGCGACCTGGTCGTGGCGGTGGAGGTGGGAGAGGATTTCCCCCTCCGTTTCCAATATTACCATTCTCGTCTGCATCACTAGCAAAGTAGCACTTGTTGCTCCCAGCACTGTCACTTGGAGTAACCATTCTCGTCTGCATCACTAGAAAGGAGCATTGTGCTCCCCAGCCACTGTCACTTGGAGTCCTTTGTAAAATCCAAAAATATAGGGGAAATCAGTAGTGGTGTGGTATTGATACACGCCTTTGGAGTTTAACTGCCGGGCATTCGTCTAGGTCTTTACAGACGTCAGCGTATTTCAGTATTCGTCACAGGACCGTAAATAGCGCATCCGTCAACAGCTACACCTACCATCGGGGAAGGAGTACCTGGTGTCACGCTGAAGAGACAGGGGCTGGATGGTTGGCTTGTGATAGTGATATGAACCCATTTGATCAGGATGACCGTCACACAAATCAAAGGTCTCAGCAAACTCACCATCTACGGCGTTGACATCATCGATGGTCAACGGGTTTGTAAATAACTAGGCCGTTGGTGGCTACCACCATTGGGCCGGTGAGAATGCTGAGGGTTGAGCAGCTTCAGAAGGATACCTTAAATATGAGAGTAAACGAAGGGCTACCATTATAGAACTGAATGTATAAATAATATAATAATAATAGTAACGTCCGCACCACGTGTGCTTCCAGGGCAACATTGCCAGTTATACGCTGACATCAGGATCGTCCATACTATAAGTGGCAGGCTGCTAGATGCAAAACCATAATTAGCAAATCATTGTATAAATAGTGTGATAGCACCGGCAACAGCAAAAATTTCCATGCTCGTCTGAAGACCCAAATTAGACACCCATTTTTTAAGTGTCACTTTTTTTAAATGTATGCTTAACTTCAAGTTTAAAGCCAAAACCCGCATCAAAAAAAGAGTTGTCTAACATACATTTTATAAATTAGTGCAACGATTGCATGCTTCATGGAGATAGAGAAAGCAGTTTCTTATTAGAGTCGGTGGCTCTGCAAATGGTCGGATTCTTATTTTGGGCGTTTACCCTGTTGCCATAAGTTTATACCAAAAAAAAAAAACAGATACTTGACTAAGGGTTTGACGCGGTTAGGATCTACTCGATAAAATTTTCCAGAATTCACATATATTGGTATTTACAACGGTGCTGAGTAAGAATCTGAAATAAAAAATGGGGGTCCACCGACTTTGTTTTTGAGCTATAAGCCAAAACAAAAAAGGTATGTTGTACTTTTTAAACCACGCCAAAGGTCTATGGGAAAAAAGTCACAATTTGACGTTAGATGCCTACAAAATAAAAACCTCTCGATAAAAAATTCAATTTCTAAATATGTGAGTCCCGATTCCGTTTCTTCAAAATTTGAAAGACAAATGAGGGGCACCGACTTACTTTTTCCATTACACTCCGAAAACCACTGAAATTTGCCACTTTTTTCAAATTGGCATCTTGTTGGGCGCAAGAAAAATCCGCGCCCATTCGGCATGCTGCAAGCTGAACCGTCATGACGTAGAGAGTGGCGCGATTTTATAAACGCAAACACGCACAGTTTTTCGCGGTATCTGCGCATGATACCTTCGCAGCTCAAAATAAAATTCTTCCATTTGTCCATGACTGTCTTCCAAACAGAATGCTGAAGGTGTAAGCAGCTTGTGCGTACACAAATCAACAGTCAAACCCCTTAAAGGTCCTGGACACGGTCTGATTAAACTTTTCTTAAATTTCTTACATTTTGTCGTGCCTCAACGTATCCTGATCACATCGCAACACAGATTTTTAAAATAAACATCGGAAAAGTGTTAATTTCAAGGACAAAATACCCCACGGACACGGCCTTCTGCTGTTTTCGCGAATGCGTCTCAAGATGCTGGAGTTGGATTGACCCATTTAATGACGTCAGAGTAACAAGTTGAAATCAAGCTCACCGTGGGCTAACCGCACACATCGTCACACGTGCACAGTGCCGTGCACAACAGCAAGACCAATAGGACATCGACACCATACGTTACTTCATGACACATTGCATGGCGACGAAAAACAGCCGTCACCATACAGCCGTAATTATTATCTTAATTTTAAGGCACCAAATCAACGAAAAAAATTATGCCATACAACACATACTCACCCATACCGCGAGAAGTCTGTGTACGTATACATGCAAGAACTGGGCCACGCGCGAGCGTGTTATTGTTATGGGGTTCCACGCTTACGACCAGACTGCGTATTTTCTACTCTGACGTCACTTCAGGGGTCACTCTGCCAGCGCGATAATCACTTTCGTTTGAATTTCCTTTGAAGGCTTGTCCAAAACACATGAATTATGGCCCATTTTTATCAAATTACGGTTGTTAATTGAACTGTTCATGTCGATTGTACAATTGATACCAATACATACTGTGAATAAAGCCATTTTTGGTGGTATTATAAGTAATGTTTAAAACATTCCATGGACCTTTTAAGCGGCAGGTATTATGCGATAAATGTGTAATTTTTTGGCATACAAAATAAGATAAACAACTTACAGAGGGACTTTGAAATTGTAATTCTGTTCCTGGATGGAATTTGGATTTACTCCTGCCACGTCCATCATGGGTTTCGTGGTCTGGGATGCCGTTTGATTCAATGGTCCGCAGTTTACCGCTGGCGTAAATCTTCACCCATCCAATTAAACCCGTATTCTGCTCTTTTTCTCCCGTGGTCCCGAAGCTTGCCACCTCTTCAGCAGTCAGGGGCGCATAGCCCACGTAAACACCACGACAAGTACAGACAGACGGAACATTGTGATTAATCTACGCCTGTTGATAATGTATAGATACAGGAATAATTAGACCAAATCAGACCAATTTTAAAAGCCGTAAAATACTTTAAATTCGTATATGATAAATTAGCTATAATTATGTCAGGGTGTCATCCAGAAACAACTAAAAAATGTCCTTAAGGTGATTGGGTCACGATAGCTCCGTTCGATAGATTTTGTTAAGATTTCTATAAAGAACTTTCATCGATTACTTCAATATCAAAATAAAAATATGGGGTCACCGAACTTGTTTTTGAGAAAAATATCTATTAAAAACACCTATTTTTTCCAAATTGGTACACACGCTATGGAAATTCATTTTTCAGAAATTTTTTAATATTAACAAAAATCGTTCGATAACTTTTGTCCAAATTTAATAAAAGTTGCGCACTAACAATATCTGTCGATTACTGAAGAAAAATAGGGGTCACCGAATACGTTACGCCACAAGTTCACTCATGACAAACGCTTACTGACACACGAACAAAACAGGCACGCAAAATGTGCCGCACTGATTAAAACTTATGATGCATTGTTTTTTTCCCTCTTTGTAAGTTTATCTTTAGTTGTATTATCTTGTGGATGTTATAGAAATCAATAGACTAGGGTAGAAAGGGAAGAAAATGTTTATGGAAAGTGAGAGGGAAAGCAAGGGCGTCCAGAAGTTCGTAGATTTGATTGCATTTTAAGCGTGTACTCTGAAACCATTATTAGCTGGATAAATAGGCCATACTCTTACAATTTTCTGAATACTGTTGTCAAATTTCGTTCCGTTTACGATTAAACGATATTAATAAAGTTGTCATTGGAATTAAAAAAACATGAGCATTCGCCTTTTTATGCAAGGTTGTCCGGCCATAGGCGCATGGCGCTGGCCACGGGGGGGGGGGGGGGGGAAAAATTCTGTGGATTTTTGGTTTGAAAGAAAATCAGCCGCGTAAAATGTAAAATAAAGCCTTAGTATATCAGTTGAATAGTGGATTTAAGATTTTGCATCACTTCTTCATGTTTTTTTAAAATGATTATGAAGTTCCCAGTAATTGAGTTAATTTCACGAAAGATAATTACATTCCTTTTTATTTTACGGCATTTCCTACCGTAAAGTACCTGAATTATATCTCGTCTTTTTAGTAATAGCGTTTTTCCATAAAATGACATAATTGCGGTTGTAAATCGAAAAAATGTCTTATATCTACATGAAAGTGTACTTAAAATGATTAATTTTTTTCGGAATATTCTTGATTTTACACAGGCAAAATATACTTGGATCGTCTTTTAAGGGCATGTGTAACCTTGAGTCCGAGTATCTATTTGGTTTGTAACTTTGCAAATATTTAATTATTTATGTAAAAGTATAACATTTCTGAAAGAAAAATTGGACGATGAACCGGATGATGGCATCAGATTATGTAAAAACTTTCCGTAATTTTGAGAAAAATACGAAAAAAAAACACGATTTTTGCCCCAAATTTCAGATATCATAACAAAACATTTGAATTTTCATGATTTCTTATGTTATTTTTTAGAAACAAGACAATTTGTCTAGGGACGGTTTTTTCATTTTTTAAAAATAGAGCTTACTTTTCGAATATAAGGAAAAATGTAAAAAAAGTGTGATTTTTACTTTTCTTTTCCAAAATTTGAGTAGATATTGGAGAATATCTTTATTAGAAATCGAAAAACTGAAAATTGAGAAACCGTCCCTAGAGAAGGCCAATTGCTATCGTAGGATAGTTAAACCTTGCCTTTTCGGTATTTTTGGAGTTATCCTTTCTGAAAATTTGCCAAATTTTGCGAAAATTGAACATTGACGAAATCGTTTTTAGTAAAAAAGTGACTTTTCACGCCATTTCAAGCTTGTCTCTTTCTCAAATAACTTTATCTTTGAAACTTCAAAATTGATTATGTGGTGCAAGTGATGAAAATACATTTTCTGCCTATTGAATAACATTATTTTGTCTCTAACTCCAGATGAGATAATTGAAATTTCATCTGGTCTAGATTAGCGCTTTGTTTACATTTTTCAAATATTATTTTTCTTTTTCCAAATTCGTTCCGCGCAAAAGTACATTAAAAACACGCGCACGCTTCATTCCGCAGCAAAATTCACCGCGCGACGCGAGGTGCGTCTTGCGCCTGACGGCCGTGCTGTCTTAAATTCCCGCCGTTATAACCCAGCATTTTTGTGACTTTAAATGGTCATAGCGTTTTTAAATCGGCAAAAAATACAGCTCAGATTGTCTGCATTGGAATAACCTTGTTGGTAACTATAAACCACGTTTTGATGTTTAAAAATGGTGCAAAAATCAGAATCTTAAAACAAAAGCACCAGGGTTGCCACTGTCCCTAACTTTACTTCCGGAAATTCGGTAAAATCTTTCCGATACGACATTGAAAAAGTGGTTGAAAAATCAGGACAGAAGCTGCTTATTTCGGAAAAAGGATATTTAGTTACTTGAGTGGCCCGTTTAAAGTAGTCAATATATCTTTGCTCAGTTTTTTTAATAATCATTAATGTTTTTGAATGCACACATAGGCCTACTGCATGTACTTCGTTGGAAACGGTAAAGGGCGAAAGCGTGCTTGCTACCTTCGGAAGGTCGCACATCAGCGTACGCAAGGGTGGTTTATGGCACGCTCCACGTATAAATCATGGCGAGTTTTCCCTCGCATGTCGAGTTTCATGCCTGTTAGCGAGTTTACCCCCGCTATATGTCGAGTTGTCCAGCGCGCCTATCCAGTTTGAACTCTTGGTGCCGAGTTTCTAATCATGTCCAAATACATCAGCCAGGAATAAATCATGCCGAGTTTTTTAAAAAACTGGACTGAGTTTTTTCAACATGTGCAAACTGTACATGTTTTTTCTCACATAGTAAACTCGACATGATTTTGAAACGCGGCATGATTTTTTTCTGGACCTGAGGAAAACTGGACATGATTTATGTTTAACTCACCATATAGAGAGCAAACTCGATGTATAGAGGCAACTGGACAATCGCGCTGTAAACTCGCATATAACGCGTGCCACACTCCGACATTATGGCGAGGAAACTCGATACACAGCGCGTGAACTCGACATGCGCGCGAAACCTCGCCATGATTTTGAAACTAGGCATGATGTTTTTCTGACATGAGGAAAACGGGACATGATTTAATGTCAAACTCACCATATAGAGAGTAACAACTCGATGTATAGATGGCAAACTGGACATATAGCGCTGTAAACTCGACCAATATAACGCTGCACACTCGATATATGTCGAGGGAAAACTCGATACACGGCGCGTGAAACTCGACATGCGAGGGAAAAACTCGCCATGATTTGATACGTTGGGCGTGCCATGGTGGTTTGTACGCGGCGCGGACGCGAGAACCGAATTCACAATTTTTGCAAAATATCTGCTTGAGACTGGTGCGCGCAGCTAACGTGACACTCACCTTAAGGGGCATTTTCGTGATCCCAGCATCGTCCCCCCGAACTTACCCTCAAAAAAAGTTTAGATTTTCATATCATCTGAACTGTTCACATTAGTGAATCCAAAATCCATGTGTGCCAAATTTTACGTGCAAATTCGATCGTGTTTGTAAGAATTCACAATTTTGTAATTTGCTTCTGTAAACGGACAGAAATTATAGCACAGTGGCCTATGGGAATCGTGGGAAAACACGAGCCTTTTGCTCATAACACAAAAACTCCAAAGTTGGGATCATGTAAAAAGTTTTGAATAAGCTTTTCTCAAGGTATCTAGTGAACAGTGAATTAAACAGAAGTGCGGAAATCACGAAATGCACATTTAAAGAATGGATGATTGCTTTAAAATTATGCGTAATTCTCATACAATTTTGCGTCATGCGAAACTCATGCTTAAGCCCAAGGCGGGCTTAAACAGACAGGTGCTTTTGTGGGTAAAGACATGGCCATTCTCAGTTTGGCAACTTTAAAGAGCTATGCACATTTTGCTATAAAAAGAAGGGGTTTGTCCCCGCTCCTCAATTTTGGTCAAAAATGATGTTTTTGCATGTTTGTTTTGCTTCTAAATGTGTTAACTCTCAATCCTGAAATAATAAGTCCTGAAACAGGTTCTGTGTGTGTAAATCAAGTAATTTTGTCTAAAACCACTCCTGGAAGTTTTATCCCATTGGCCTAGTTTGAACAAGTGAAACGCAAGAAAGTGCACATTAGAGTTGTGGTAATTTCCCTTTAAAACTCTTCATACTGGGTCCATCAACATTTCCTTGAGTTCTCGATGTCTATAGTGGTATGTAAATCTTAACCATTAAAACCAAAATCTTTTGCTGAATATGAAGGTAAAGTTGGAATGACCAACTGACTTCGATTTGAAACTAGGCCCTTCAAGGTGGCTAATATAATATTCCTTGGTGTAAATTGTCTTATGTCCATGCAAGTTTTTGTATTTTTACTGAATTAATTCTAGACCACGTCCCTGTTCTTCCTACTCGCCCTATGTTGAAATTATAAAAATGTTCACACTAAGAAAGTGCGATCTGATCGACTTTTGCTATGAACACCGTTTTGAGTACTAATGCAGTCGTTTCTGAAACATAAATATACATCGCAGTTACAGCTTTCCAAGGATCGATTTAACGAGGTCTGTCTTTTCATGAAATACTGCCGTGTACTTAGACTATGACGTATACCAATAACCAACTGTCCCACTGACTTAGCCTCTAACAAATTCTGGTTGTCACCATGGGGAGAGGGGCGGGAAACCAAGTGTAAATTCATAATATAACTACAATCGTAATATAACCGTCTGATCTCGCAAATACAACTTGCACATTTTCTTTAAATGAATCAAATGGCGACTCACTTTCCTTTCCGTAATAACAGTGACCAATGGATACATATTCACAACAGGGAGCTCCAGATACAATCGGTCCGGTATGGCGGCGCCATTGTTAATTCCATGCAGTTGAAAAGATTCAAGGTGTTTATCACCTCCACGATTCGGTTTGAGTAACCAATCCCAGTCCTCTTTCACAATAACTATAAACATTAAAATACAGGTCCTTGACACTAAGTTTCTTTTGCAAACGCGGAAAATTGAATACAAATGAAGTTAAGCCCTATATCAGCGATTTGTTTTCAATGCTAAAATAAATCGCGCCCAGATTTTTCCTCAAAGTTGCATTTTTTGCATCACTGTTGTATTGGGAATTGGGTTGTGTAAAGATCCCTGTAAGTTGCTAGGGCGTTAACTTCCCGTATTTGTCAAGAATCATGATTTGTATGCTCATGTTTACTAATTAAAAGTCGGGATCCGATTAGGCAACAATTCCTATAGAAGCGTCCGTAATATGACCAAAGCACAGCAGGTTTAGAGACCACATGGGCATTTTTGAATTTGAAATAAATTGACTGATCGTGGCTTTAAGCAATAAGTTTATACAATTTTGGTCTTTCATGATTTTTTTGTTCGCTTTCTTCCTTTCGATAAAACATGATAAATGAAAAATACGGTCAAAGTTAATTGAATAACACACACTATAGAAGTTCAATATTTTACTGTATTGAATGAGGATAAATATTTTGTCTTTTACATCATGAAAAAAATACTCAGTCTAAATCGGGGAGGTGAGAACACCTGAAATCTTTCAATGGAAATAACATGGCCCTACACTCCCAGATGAAAATGATTTGAAGTGTTTTTCTCCACCGCATACCCGGTCGATTGTTGAATTTTACTTCATACAATAAATGCTAGTTATTTGCCATCTTCATGTGTATTTTTTAACAATCGAAATCATGCCATGTTTTTTTAATAATATAAAAGACCTCTTTTCTTTTAACCATTATTTTGGCAACGCCGTGAAAAAATAACGCTAGTATGAAAACAAATATAATATGTTCAGTTTTTTGTAAAAAAGCTCAGCAAGAAAATCTAATGAGCAACACATAACAAACTAAGGGAATTAAATTTCTGGTAAAATTTTTTTTTTTTTTTTTTTTTTTTAATTACTTATTTTTTGTTATTTGTATTGAGGTAAATCCAAGAATGTTATACAGACTGGATTAAAATTCTTGAATAGCGTTTATGACGTAACATCAGAATACATGCTATTTTCTAAAACAGTCGATCGTATATCCCATAGATTGGTCTTAAGACCTACCATATCAATAACACAAACCAACTGCAATTTTTATTACTTTTTAATATATCTTCTTAACATCATGATTATTGAGAATATTAAAAAATATTCAGAAAGGATTATGGGGGCTAAGTAGATTTCAAAATAAGTGAGACTCATTAAAAGTTTTTAGTCCGGTCAATTCACCGTTTAGGTAATTGAAATCTATTTTAAATGACAAGGTAAAAAGTTATGGTACTCCTAGAATGTGTAGTATGTAGCTAGTAAAATAAATGTTGCCAAAAAAAATTATTGCACATCTTAAGATAGCTTGGTGTTTGAAATTGAAATTATCAGAATGACAACAACAGCAATTATTTCATTAAACGTATTATTTGAACCAACTTACCTTTGACACTGGCAAAATATCGTTCCTTATCAGAGCATTGGAGAAATATTTCATTTTAATTAATGCACACATAACATCTAGTTTTTATTTGGACTTCAAAAATGTTCAACTTGTATATAAGAGATTAGCGCAAAGCGATTTAACATCTCGGGCACCAGACCTAAGTCATTCTACATTACAGACCATTGTAGAACTGAATGCATCAGAATCCAGTAACAATTCTGTACAGTACTTTTTACCAGGGACACAATATGTTTTGTAATGGCACAAAGCCTAGTCCTCCGCAGGGCCGGGGATTGGACCCAATATCAATACGTCCCTATTGGAATTTTCAAGGAGTCTCACTTAATTGAAATCTACTATAACTTAACCTTTGCATCAGCTGCGCAGCAGATATCTTTCGCTAACAACCCGAGGTCCGCTGGATTGAAGTTGAAAGAGACGAACTTGTATTTTATAGAATTTTCTGTCTCTGATATCGGGATTAATCAGAAATCTTCGGCACGACACTGTCAGTCTCTTTGACTATCAGATACGATTTTTAATCCATTTCTCGAGGTATGATAACGGATAACGAAATCTGCTGAGTGGGCCTGTTTGACTGTGAAGTATAGGCCTAAGTTCAATTAATCTCGTGTCGGGAATTTCACCATTTGATTTGTGTAAGCAAGTATAACTTGGGGGGGGGGGGGGCTACTCACATCTTAATACGGAGATAATCCGCCCGACTGGGTCCTTTTTTCGCATATTAAATCCTGAGACAAATTTTTGTGCATCAGAGTCCCTTCAACATAGGGCTCGTTTGCTCGAACTGCATCAGAACATGAAAATTGGTATATGAAGAAAATTATTAGAAATGCTATACTTTTTTCTACCAATGACCCTTAGAAATGGGTTATACGGTTGATACCCATCACTGCGCATCCCGCGACCCCGGGGCCCCCCACCCCGACCCCCCTCATAACTTAATTGATATAAGGAATTTAGAACAGACCCAAACCAATCTACGGTTATTATGGGTGAAGCTTACAATCTCATAATATTAAAATATTAAAAAGTTGTTATTTGCTTAAAACATGTTAAAGGGGGGGGGGGGGGTCGCCTGATTTAGCCATAATCTTTTTTTTATGCTTGATTTATGTCCTTGGCCAAAAAATCTCATTTGTAAAATGTGCCACCGATGTTTCAATCCGTTTGATGTGAGAGCTAAAAAGGTGCGCACGGTGATTTTGTAAGCCCATATAGCACTGTGTATAATTGATTATGGCAAACGAATATAACATTTTTGCGCATAAAATTCACACCAACACCTTTTCTACCCCTAAAGATTTTACGTGTAAATAAAAAAATAAGTAGCTTTCTTCAGACAACAAAATGTTGACCACTTGCAGTAAATCTGGGAGTTTTTGGGACCTCCTGTAGTTACATGATTACTTAATGACAACTTTAAATTCAACCTGTACTTCCCTTGCCCGTATAGGCTTTTTAGTCATCAGGTGGAAGTTTGCGCATACACCCGAAGGATGGAAAAGGAGTACAGACTTTTTTCTATCGATAGATTTTAATTTTTAAAAAAAAAGTTTCCTCCTTTTTTTTGGAGGGTGTGCAAAATTTCGTGCAGTGGCAATTTTGAAAATCCAATATGGCTGCCACCATATCCAACAATGAAACTCTCTGAATTATTAGAGATAATGTGTTTCCAAGTCGTTATATAATGCCAGTTTATCATTACATTGCCCAAAACCAATATGGCTGCCAAAGCCAAATATGAGCTCGGAATCATTGGAATGATCTTAACTCTTTCATATACTTCCTTATGATAACAAAATACATTCCTGAATCCCTAAAACTGTTCTGCAGGTGTTCCATCTGTTACAAGTGAACACACTCTGCAAGGGTATTTTAACACCTCTAGAAGCATTTCAAACACATCAAGACCCCAAGTGTTCTGCACATTTGCAGTGTCGAAGGCCATATTCCATCGTCTATGTATGCTTTCTGCTTTATACTTAATATTTGATCACTAAACACCCTTATTTGGCATTTCTTTGAAATCAACATTTCCAAGCAAAAAATAAAAAAAATAAAACCTTAAAAGTTTATTTTAAAACCTATATATATCTGTATTACATATGAATATATATCAACAATTAGTTTTATAAAGTGTAAATTGAGGTATGTGATAAGTATTTGGCCATTGACATCCTTATCTGGTTAGCATGCAAAAATATTAAGATGGGCCAAATGGCTCATTTTTACCTTCTTAACTTTATTACGATACCTATGTATTGTATTTAGTTATAGCATACAATTATGATCAAAGTTTAAATTAACCCTAAAGGGCCCGGGGGGGGGGGCTAACCCCGACATTTTGTTGGTCGTATCTCACCTATTTGTTATTTTTTCAGTCGAACTGCATGACGTTTTTCTTTGTGAAGCCTTGCGCTTCTATTTCAAGACATTTTTTGAACAAATCGGCCTTACGTTATGACGCGGCGTTCGTAATCGCACACTGCGTGCGAAGAAAAGTCTATTTCCCATTGAAATTACACAGACAGCAGAAATCCATTTTTTGTGCTAATGATACAGTTTACACTATGTTTTAGTCTTATTTAATTTTTTTGATTTATTTGTTGTAAGATCAGTGTGAGCATACTTTGACACACCTCATGGCCAAAAAAATCAAACTTGTTGCTTGAACAAGTTCTCTCTTCTAAAAACAAAACTGGCCTCGATGGCTATAGAGAATATGAACACTAAAGGTGCCACGAGAGAATTTCACAAATCAGGTGTGCCCTTTAAAAAATTGAAAGTACTGATTTTTGCACTGATTGATGTAAAGCTTTCCATTCAAAACAACTCCCCATCTGAAAGGATTAAGCTGAGAAATTGTTTCTTGTGAAAATTGTGAAATTTCTAATTTTCTCTAGGATCAAATCATGAAATTCCACCTGTTTAAGTAATGAAATATAAGCCAATGAAACTCATTTTTTTTTCTCTTTTAAGAACATTCTGTAGCCAACTATAAAACAAGGTGAGAAATCTATTGAGTGTCTATCAATTTGAAATTACTGTTATGACACAATATTTGGGTGCCCTCAAAAACTCTCTCTCAAAAAATGGTAGCATTTATATTTTTATTATAAATTAATGAATTGGTTTATGGTTACTGACTAGGCAGTTTGATAAAGAGAAACGAAGATATTGTTTTTCCCTTTTTCTGCGTATTTGCATTGAAATATATTTATTGTTTTGATAACTGTCCAAAAATATTTTATATTTTTGCATCATGGTATGTAAATTGAACGATTGGGGTGTTATCACCACTCGCAAATATGCATTTTCTTTCCTTCTTAAGTTGTTCCGTTGTCTATACTCCTGTCATTACAACTGTGTTTTTCTAATAAACCAAGGGCACAATCGTAAGCAATTGTGGACTAGAAACTTTTTATTCCTGTGTTTACAAACATTTGCAATTTCAATTTCCACCAACTGAGATCAACGGCAAAAAAAACACAATTTCACACAGGTAGACTCCATTTTCTCCACCCAAAATCCGTCAGTGACGGTCAGTGCGAGGGATTTGATGGTCGCACCAGAAACCGCGCGCTGCTTGGCTTAAAGCGTTTTATTTTTTTACGCGCAGAAGAACACAAAACGGCCATATTTGACGCCGGTGCGTTAAAGACTTAGCGTGCGTAAATGTTAGGACATCACTGCACGGAGGAAGAGAAATGGACTATAATTTGTCTCACCTCAAGTTGAAGGTGGAACGTCTTAGCGTCTTTGCATTCCCACTAAAGCGTCTCGATCGTGCCGCCTTTTTCGCGTGCGTCTCATGCTATGATTCCAAGCATAGCTCGCGCGAATTCTGTCTTGCGCCAACATAAAAGTCGCAGTGACGTCACTTCCACTTAAGATAGACAAACTATATAGGCGGTAGAGCCGTACGTTAGCGGTCTGAGGGGTTGCAAAATGAATGTTTTCGATTTTCGTATCAAGGCAATGTGTGCGTATTCAGCGCAGTGCGAATGACGCATTACATGGTCAGTGAGCGAGTGTTCACTATATACGCGCGCTCTGCCATGCCTCTGGTTCAGCGGCCTCATGCATACGGGGTACGAGGCGCAAACCGGTAATTCCCGTATCATTGCAACGATCGCGGCGTAGCCTCTATCTTCATCAGTTTGAAGGGTACTAAGCCATAAAGGTAAAACACAACCCCAACTAACTTTGAGAAAAATAAGTATTTTACTTTTTACAAATCTCCGAAAAAATTCCTAACATCTGTATAAAATCATAGAAAAACCTAACTGACAGAATTCAATAAAAAAATAATATTCTAGAAAGTAATTTTACTTCTTCTTAGACTCTAAAGAAGACTTTGTTTTTACGCTCGCCTCTAATATGCCTCGATGGTTCTCCATCGAGGCAAAAAATGGCGAAAACCGAATTTTGCAATTTTTGTAGATTTTTTCGCCTTTTTTGCATTACGTCATGTTTGACGTCACTCTACGTCATACAAGTATGTTTGTACTTTTTTTGGTAGCAATGGAACCGGGAGGTCTAGCTATCCATTGGTACCACACATATGATTTCATCAATCCGTTTTCCGAATCCCCCCCCCCCCCCGTCCGGTGAGATGGTCCAAAAAGCCCGTCTTCTTTTAGGGTTAAGTCTGAGGTGTAGGTCTTTTGAACATTACAAACTCGTATATGTATATTTGTTTTGACAAAATGCTCAAATTTAAAATGACGGCCATATTGTTGATTATGAATAAATGATTATGTAGGTTTTAAAGATCTAAAAAGCAGCCATATTGTCTTCCATCTTGTTTGGTAAGCATGTTAATACACTAGAAATGTTAGATATGGACTCGGTATGGAGCCCATGCAGAATTATGTCATGATCATAAATACTTCATGAGTTATGGTCAATTTAATGATTTCGGGTCATATTGCATTTTGGGGTAGCCATATTGAATTTGGTGGTACACTCTTAGAATAAAGGTTCAACATAGAACCCCTTTTTTGTCCTGTATTTTTCACCCTAAGCACTTCTATGGTTCTATAAAGAACCTTAAAAAGTTCTATGAAGAACCTTCTAAATTTAAATAGGCCTAGGAATGTTCTGTTCTGTTCACATATATTTTGAAAGGTTAAGCAATGTGGAAGGCAGTGATGACACTTTGGTTCTAAAATATTTTTGTGGCCAAATAAAAATAATTTCTTTCTGTTCTACCAAGAACCTCTGAAGGGTGCTTTGTTTTAGGGTTCCTAGAGTTTAAGGTTCTACAAAGAACCATTTTCTTGGCTACAGAACCTTTTTTTGGTTCTATGAAGAACTCTAACAAATCTTCACGGGGTTCTTTATAGAACCCAAAAAGGTTCTGTAGCCAAGAAAATGGTTCTTTGTAGAACCTTAAACTATAGGAACCCTTAAATGGATGGTAATAAAGCACCCTTCTGAGGACGGCCGTAGGTTCTTGGTATAACAGGAAAGAAAAAAATGGTGCGCCATTAAATTATTTTAGACTCAAAAGGTTTTCACCGCCTTTCATGTTGCTTAACCTTTCAAAATATATGTGAACACATACAAAAAGAACTTTCCTAGGCCTATTTATATTTGGAAGGTTCTTCATCGAACTTTAAGGTGTATGATAGAACCTAGCACTGATTAGGAATGAGAAATACAGGCCAAAAAAGGGTTCTATGTTGAACCTTTATTTCTCAGAGTGATAATGTTGTGATCAAAATATATAATAATATTTATTTGAGTTACTAATTAAAAGCATGAGGCAAAATAGTAACGCGGGAAAGAAAAATGGGCTAACTTTTTTCCCTAGATTTATTTTTAAGTCGAAGGTGACGGAATTAGTGAAAAAACCTTTTGGGATTGGAAAAACATTCCTTTAGATCAAATATAAATCTTAAATGATTTTATAAACAGTTTTAACTCATTTAAAGCGTTTATTTCCAAATCAAAAGGACTTTTTTTAAGTAAGCCTTTTCAAGGATTTAAATTTGTAAGTCCAAAAAAGGTTTGTAAAAAACCTTTTGATTAAAACAATTCCTTTAGATTCAAAATAAATCTGTTAAATGATTTTATAAACAGTTTTAACTCATTTAAAGGTTTATTTTCAAATCCAAAAAGGGGACTTATTTAAGTAAGCCTTTTCACGGATTTAAATTTTTAGTCCAAAAAAGGTTTGTAACCAATTCCAGATCTCGTTAGACTTAAAAATAAGGTCTAAGGAATTTAAGAGAGATAAACAGCCCGAACACAATGATGTGGATTTTCTTCCGTGCAAATAAAGATATACTGCATACACAAATAGCATATTGTAATACTTTGGCAGATGAATAGCTAGGGATATAACATCACTTAACAAGAAATGCTGCTTACATAAACACTCCCGTGAATTGAGCAAAAGAATCAGCGTTATGGATGTCAACAGGAATACTTTCCAATAGTCTAGGGACTGAGGGAAGGCAACAATACAGAAAATGAAAAAGAATTATATAGTCTCGTGCCGCCAGTGCAAGAAATCTAATTTCCATTCACAACACTGTCTACAAGGAAAATCCATGTAAGAGTTTGGACCCATGCTTGCCGTTGAGAAGTCGAACAAAATTGCAGCCGTTTGAAACTATAACAAGCTCATCAACTTTCATAAGGCCAAATTCAGAAACCTATCAATCTACGTAACACGTTGACCATGATCAGACCAAGACCTTTTCCTGTGCATTAGCACACGAGTTATTTTCTTTTGAAATTGTTTCACTCCTTTGAATAGAGGAAATAATAAATTGAGCCCAAACAACAGTACAGTAAACCAGATAAGGAAAGGACAGAGCTTTATATAAGGCCATAAAGCAGAGAGTGCATTTTAATAATAAAAACAACAGCGGAGATTTTATTTCACGTGGAATCAACTGTGAAAGAAAATCAAGATTGGATAAAACGTCATGCCAAGTAATTTAAAATCATCAACCGACTGTAGCGAGTAATTCCAAATTTTGGCACACATCTTAGATCTAGAGAAATACCATAACAGCACATTTAGAGGCATTAAGTGAAGTTGGTTTTTGACTGTTCAAGAATATTTATCAGATCATTTTGAAGATCTGACCGATCATTCGTCACAGATTCCGAAATAAATCCGCACACAATGTGAAATAATATCAGAAGAACGACTAGTGTTTATATCAGAAACAAACAAAGGGGAAAAAGAGAACAGGACCAGCCAACTGACCCTTGTGGACTCTAGAAGTGTGCCTTGTCCAATCAGAGAATCACCTTTGTAAATCACCCTCTGCTGCCTCTCCATGAGAAAATCCTGAATCCAGTAGAGAAGAGATCCTCTAATATCACAAGCATGAAGTTTCTTAAGTAGGGAGATATTGTGTCCACTTTATATCAAAAGCAGAGCTAAAATCAGAAAAAACAGTGTCCACCAGGCGACAGTTCACCCCCATCAAGGGCTTCACCAATAAATGAAAGATTTAGACACATTTGTTCCACATTTCTGCTTGTCTACAGCCACATTGATTTTCATCAAGGATTTATACTCCTATCCCAATCTATCATCGAGTAACACAATGTTATCCAAGATTTTACACAAGACAGATGTCCAGATGTCAAAAGCACACAGAACGGTAACTTGAAACTTGAGAGAGCATCTTTTTGGTTTGCCAGAACCTTAGATAGGCCACAACATTAGCTATTTCCATGACTTTGGAATCCCACCTTTAGATAAGCATTCATGGAATAAGTCCATATTAGGGGAAAGTTCACACTACATGATTTAAGATAAGAAAACGGGTAAGAATTCCATCAGGACCAGGAGATTATTGGTCTGGAGACAAAACACAAGGATAATCACGTGTGGGTGATAGTATGCGGTCCAGCCCGGACCAGTTTTGTCAACCAAAGGGGTAGGTGGAATAGTAGAAAAATTTTTCATTGCTACCACATTTTAGGTACATATGTGGGGATCTCGCCTGGTGGATGTAGAAAATCAGAAGTGGTGCAATTTTTTTATAATGGGCCAAAAAGGACAAAATTGACCCAATAAAGGTAAAAATCATAGAATGGTGGTTCCAATTGCATATTAATGAACGTGCTTTAATTCCCCCAATATATAGCTGTAGATTCAAGAAGAATTTGAATGTTGGAATCTGGGGTTATTTTTGACCCCAGAAAGGACCAAAGGGGTCAAAATTTGACCCAAATAAGGTAAAAATCATAGAATGGTGATCCCAACTTCATAGCAATTAATGTAATAGTATTGTAATTTTCCCCACTAATAGCTGTAGATCAAGAAGGATTGAATGTTTTGGAATCTGGGGTTATTTTTTTACCTCCAAGCAGCGCAAAAGGGGTCAAAATGACCCAAATGAAAGGTAAAAATCATAGTAATGGTGATTCCAACTTCATATTAATGTAATAGTATTTCATGTTCCCCACTATGTAGCTGGGTAATTCAAGATTTGAATGTGGAATCTGGGGTTATTTTTTTACCCCATAAAGGGCCAAAAGGGGTTAAAATTGACACAAATGAGGTAAAAATCATAGAATGGTGATGTATTTATTCCATCTTAACAGTAATTTCATATAAACTACACTCAATAAATTTCTTAAATTAAAAAAAAATGGAATGTTGGAATCTAGCGTCAAATTTAACTCCAGAAAGGGTGAAAATGGCTTAAAATTGACCAAATAAGGTAAAAATCATAGAATGTTGATGTATTTAATTCCAAATTTATATAAAATGCAGTAGTATTTCATTTTCTTCACTCCATAGCAGTAGATTCAAGAAATTTGAATGTTGGAATCTGGTGGGGGGTTCAAAATTGCCAGAGAAAGGCAAAAAGGTCAAAAATTTACCCAATCTGAGTCGATAAGGTAAAAATGGCAAGGTAACCTTCACTTATATGCAATTTTAAGCCTTCCAAAATGAAAACCTCATTTCTATTAATATTTGGTAGTAGATAAACTAAATTTTGACATTTTGGGTCCATATACCCCCAATTAATAAGTTTCATCTTAATTGAATCGTCTGACTCCAATACCCATCTGTTAAATATCGTGCCCGTTTCATTTCAACCCATTTTGATATGAGGGCTCAAAACGTGATTTTATGGAATTCCTCCTGATACTGTATAAATAATAATTCGATCTGGAAGTTATATCTACTAATATCTAAGTAAATATTTTCATCCTAACATTTCCAGAGTAAATGAGACAAATTAGTAACCTTTTCCACAGACACCAATATTATATTCGATCACTCCACTTCACTTCCTGTAAACCTTTTGATCCCGGGGACGAGGCTAGTTTTAAGGCCAAGTAAAAAAAATAAAACAGTTGATCGGCCAGACTTTTGAAAAAAGTTGGGAGGGGCCTTTATTATTGTTATTGTAGTATTTTTTCAACGATGGCCGCCATGGTGAAGATGGCCACCCATATTGAAGATTGCTTTCGCGTTGTGGAAATAGTAATATGTAAGAAGGTTGAAGAAATTGCTCAACAAATGAAGGATACTCTTTAAAATAGGTATGAGAGTTTAAGAGTGCTCAAGATTTTGTAACTCAATTGTCCCCCTTCAGCTTCTTTTTGGTGTTGGTGTTGTTGCTTTTTTTTTTTATAATAAGAACACTAAAATCGGTGCGGCGTCCACAAATGGAGCGGGCCGGGGACGATAAACTGGTGTGTTTTTTACTTGGCCTTAGAGAGTGGATTTTTAATTTTTCAAAATTGACCCTTGAAAGGGCAAAAGAGGTCAAAATAGACCCAAAAAGAGTGTGAATTAAAAGCTATCAATTAGGGAAATTTATAATATGGAAGTTAATCTTTTGAGAAGCAAGGGAATAGAAACTGTTTGCCACTTTTTTGTTCAGCTGGCCAACCACATAGATTGCATCAATTGATGAAACGATGGTCCATGTTGGCAAAGGGGACAATATTCATCGTCATCTTTTGACTTTTGTCGAAATCCGTGGCATACTTATTTGCAAAACGTCTTTATCAAGTATTGCTGCTCCCACTTCAAAGCTGGTATCTCTGCTGAATAGCATATCAGAGTAGGTTAGTGATCTGCTACCTTACTTCGAAAGGACGATCCACAAAATAAAGGTCTGATATAATCTGGTCCTTGACTTGAAAGCAATTGCCCACCGAATTGTGCTCTATTCCGATATTCGGTAGGATGTTTTTTCCAGGAGATATTTTCAACTGGCAGAGTTTGGCATGGTATAAGTGCCAATAAAACGTCCTGCAGCTCCCCCTTCATTGTCAATGGTTTTCTGCAGCCCCATACAGGAAGATGTTTTCCAAACAGCCTGTAGAAGGCAATCTTAGTTACTTTGGAGACAACAGACTTTCATATACTTAACCATAATAGTAAAGCAGTTGTGATAATTTCAGGGCGAAATAACCCAAAAATCAGATTAACAACATTTTTAGTATAGATTTCATGCGACAGACCAACTGTGTTTCTGCTCCTGCTGGATTATTTTTACTAGTTTTCAGGAAAAAAGAACTGAAATTGTGGCATATTGGGTTAAATTTAGACTAATTTGGGTTGGACCATTTTGATCCCTGTTTCAAAAGTTTTTTATTTTTTTTACAGTACTTTTTGAAAGACAGAAAAATCTTGAGTGCACTATTTTTTTTTTCCAAAGGGCAATTCCCCAAAAATTCAAAGGGGCATTTTGGTCCCCCCAAAATTACAAAGGGACAAATCTGGCAAAAGTGGACTTTTTTACCTGCATATTTCGCTCGCAAAATCATTTTTTTGGCCTTTTATGGGTTAGGGGATGACTTTTTGGAATGGGAGCGTCAGCCCCCACCGCCCCTCACCACCTAGGTTACAAGCCTGATATTTTTTGCATTATTCACCAATTTTAATATTTTTAAAACAGAGAAAGACTGCAGATATGACGCACCATGCATTCATTGGTTAATATAATTGTGACCAAATTAGGTTAATTTTGACCATTATTATCCAGAGTTTTCAATTTTGGAGTGTCCACTGAACTACGATAATTGTAATAAGTGTTTTAAATTGGGAAATGTGATATTGAAAATTACTACTGCCTTAATATTGGAAACATATAGTATCCCAAATACAATTTCCTTCCCCTCGTTTTTTTATACTTTAATACCATTTTAAGTTCATGTTTTTTAAACCTTTTTGTGTGGCATTTCTTGGGTTTACATTCATATTTCTTCATCACAGCTATGGGAAAATAAACATATCTATTACATTTTAAATAAGATGGACTAGTAAATCACCACCATTTTATGATTTTTACCATATTTGTGTCAATTTTCCCTTTTGGCCCCCAGATTCCAAATTCAATTATTATTGAATACTACAGCTATATAGTGGGGGATTAAAGAGTACATTTCAAATATGAAGTCAAAATAAATCAACCTGTCCATTTCTATGATTTGAGTAATTGGGTAAATTTTGAACCTTTTGGCCCTTTCTGGGGTAACAAATAACCCCAGATTCCAACAATTCAATTTTTCAATTACAGGATCATTATGTGGGGCCAATGAACTGTTACAATTTCAAAATTAATGAGATGGATAAGTACATCACCATTCTATGATGTTTACCTAATTTGGGGTCAACCTTCGACTCCCTTTGGGCTTTTTGGTGGTCAAAAAATAAACCAGATGTCCAATATTCAAATTTTTTCTTGAATCTACAGTATATAGTGCGGGATCTTAATGTGAAAACTCTACATTAATATGAAGTTTGGGTCACCCATTCTATGGTTTTTACCTTTTTGGGTTCAATTTGATCCCTTTTGGTCCTTTTCTGGGGTCAAAATTAACCCCAGATTCCAACATTCAACTTTTCATTGAATATACAGCTATATAGTGGGGGAGGGAATTTATAGTATTAACATTTCAATATGACGTCGGAATAAATAACACCTTCTATGATTTTTACCTATTTGGGTTCCATTTTGACCTTTTTTGGCCCATAAAAAATAATTGCACGACTTCTGAGGCTACATCCCCCAGGTGATGAACCACACATATGTCCCTAACCCTCGCGGTACCATTGGCTTTTTTCTAATCGACCACCATCCCTTAATCGAAAAGCTAGAGCCCTTTTCAGTGGCTGACGTTTACTAGGAGAATCTGACAAGGAAAGGAAGGTTCAAGGGGGTAGTATAAGCATCACCGAAGTTAAGAGGAAAAATTGACTTGTTTTAAAAAGCATTCTGCAAAATCCTTACTATCCCGGTGATCTAGGATTATTCAACCATTGAAAGACATTGAGGAGATCTTTACGAGCGCCTGCTTTAAATAAAGAGCCCAGAAATTTTCTTAGTGATGTGTTGGAAAGGCCTGTTGGAATAACATAAGAAAGATTAATCACGATGACTTTTACGAACAACCGATTTCAGTTTGTTACTAACATCCTTAAGTGACAGGAGGAGATGTTTTGAGGATATAATTTCTCTCCAATTGCACTTGATCGGTTGTAGAACCACCTACCGAGAACGTTTCGGAGGGTTATTTGGACAAACAAGCACCGAAAGAAAAAGAAAAACCGCAAACTGTTTGAACTTGCCTGCTATTCCTAATTGGCCATATAAGGAAAACCAATGCTTTGAAATTTATGTCGTGCCACGACAGGAACAGAAAATACTAAATTCATCATCTTATTACATAAAGGGGACGCGTATTCGGCCGGTATTTCAAATTCAGTGTATCTAATACATTGGCAAGCTTCCAATTTGTGTGCCCAAAAAAAGCGGCGGAGGGGGGGGTGGGGGGTGGATGGGGGGGGTGGAGGAGGGGGGGGTGGGGGGGGTGGTGGTGTGGAAACGATCTGCTCGATTTGGGCATTGGGATGGTACACAGGGTAATTTTGGGTGAACGTGGGGTACGTGAATTTACTATGACAGTCTCGGTCCCTAGTGACATTAAAAAATCATCTCCTTCTTAAAACCTTTGTTCAAAAGGATCTTAGTAATTATCATGATTAAATTAAGAGAAAAAAGTATTGACTTCAAAATCCGTAGGGGTTAGTGATTAACCCCCGCTGGCGAAAATAGTGTAATTTCCAAAAAAAAAACGGTTCAAGGTTAGATTTTTAAATATTTTCGGGACCCGGCCTAGTCTTAGTCAAGTCTGTGTGCACCGTCGATATGCGTAAGAGGAGCCCTCTACCGTTAAGTCGTGAAACGGGACTGAACCGGGAAGTTGTGATGCCGTTTAGATTTTCTGTTGTGTTGGTTGGCAGTCCTACTCCCCACCTGAAACAAAAAAAGTTGGGGGGCTGCTGCTCTTAGAAAATGTTCATAGATATTAAAGCACGAAGCGCTAGATAGGCCCGCTAGCCCAAAAATCGAAACGAAGCACGGACGCACCTTGGTGCGCACCGCAAGCATCTATCCATACCAACTGTATTAGTTGGAGTAAAAATTTACATCCAATAAGATATTCAATGCGCATGAGCGCGAAATGCCTTAAGCATTGAAACGCGTCGGCAGCTGCGAGACGCGATTGCTCGCTTTCTTCGCTACTAAAACACGGGCAGATAGTGTTGCGCATTCGCTGCGGGACAGATTTGAAAAAAGCTGTTCGTCACATTGATGAGCCGTAACGTGGGCCAAGACGCGACAGGAAAATGTTTTTGATCTCGCGGTTCATGATCCGATATAGATCGAAGTCGTGCCATCGCAAGATGCGGCAGATCCCGAAAAATTGTGCGGCACCGTGGTTGTCGCCAGATAACAATACACGGGGGTGTCATTTTTGAAGGGGTAAGATAAAAGTGATTTTTTTAAAAGCGGTAGCGTTTATTAAGAGAAGTAAGCAAAAGTGTCAGTATTAGCCTATTTGTGGCCTACAGACGGTAAGAGAATTCGTCATGAAAGACATGCACCGATTTTAAGAAGCTTGTTAGTTTTTCAGATTTGTTGGAGTTTTCTTCTGCTGTCAAATGGACGTGTTTGTTTTACGAAGGTCATTGGAACCTGAATAGATCAAATGTCCAACAAACATAATATTAAAACTGTATTATATCCATGAAATAGTCTATACGGTATAGCCTAAGCCTATGAGAGAAAACATGATGCATCGCCCAAACACAGCTGCAATTGCAAATACAACTGTCTAAATAAAGTACAAACAGGAAAAAAAAAATTATTAGGCCTAAATATCTAAGTCATTCTTCTTGACAAACATTACAGAACAGCAGATTGTGCTTTTCCAAATTTAGTATAAAGTTTTTTTCAGTTTGTGTTCATATTATTTGCTCTTGTCAAATCAGAGATAAAATCATTTTAGTTGCGACTAGACAAAAGTCGATGTTGTGACACTTTTATACTGAACAGAGTGTTTTTTTTGAGAAAAGGTCTGTTCTTGAAGCTCAACAAGAGATTTGCAATTGGCAAAGTCTAAAAAAAAACAACATACACACACACAGATTATTTTATTACGTCGTGCCCAATGTGTAGTGGTTTAATCACGTAAGGGGTAGGTAGCCACTTCTCCGGTCGAATTTTTAAATGAACGTTGAAAACAAAATAGTCCAGAGTTACACGTACGGACACGATAGCTTTGAATTACTTAAGTTGCAAAAAATAAAATTAGAGGAGGAAATTCTACAGACGCTTATCCTTCAATTATTATCCTGAGCATATTCAAATATTTGACTACTTTCATATGAATCATTGATAGGGTGTCTTTAAGTATTGAAAAAAAAAAAAAAACGGTTTCGTTGTGTACCATTTTTAGACAGGCGCTGTAGGGTATACGTCATGGTGTCTGAGTTTGGGTAGGCCTAGTATAGGAACAAGCATACCTGCCAGACATTGAGAACCAAAAATCGAATGCATGGGTCGCAAACACCTCATCACGAACAAGCCGTATGGGTGAGTGTTATTGGTGGTCCACTAACACTTAGTAGTGCCCAAGGGGGGGGATCCATAGTACCCAACATTTGATTTTTTTTTACGATTTCTGGTTTACGCAATCAAAGTTTTCAAGGAGGGTTCTTTGCTAATTGTTCGATTTATGATACTCTACATGATACTAAAAAAAAAAAATAAATTCCCGCAGCCACGGCTTCATTGAATAATTAGGTTGGGTCCCCAGGAACCCCCCTCCCCTGGGCACTAACGGAAGTGAAAAATCATAGATAATTTAATAATAAAATTTTTTTTTTTTTTTAATTTTGGGTTTTATTTGATTAGATATATACTCAGGAGGCAATTAATTAATAACACTTATTTCAAATAACCTTTATATGCTGATAGCATCAATTTTACTTTTGTCATGACGTGCTCTTAACTGGGTAAAGTTCTATAGGAAATCGAAGGTGATTGAAGTGTCTGAGAAAAATACAGATGGTATAAATTTGGCTTATATTTTGCAATGATTAGATTTAATTGGTTATTCTAGAGTAGATTATAATGAATTATG
>JAMKCH010022388.1:0-45682 GCA_023653785.1 Ophioderma brevispina | reverse complement strand
GCTCTGTGTTCCTGAAATGGTTCCCATTTGACACTCAAGTTTGTTTCATGACTTTTCTTCGTGGGCGTATTATGAATGAGGCTAGAATATTTTCCTGATGATACAATTGACGCAGAGCAAAACATGTTCGTATGCCATTTGGGATACCCTTCATGCGAAAAAAAACAACATTCTGTATCGACATGAATATGGGTTTAATCGACTTTATTCTGATGGGCTTTGATTAATTTTCTTTATTCTGCCTTTACCGCAAGAAACACCGCCATCTGCACATATTACAGGGTAATTTGAATTAGTTTCTTGTACTCTCAGTGTTAAATAACAAACACGCAATGCAATTGTTTATCGTCCAGTACTGCATAGAATGAAACTGGAAGTAGTATTATATTTCAGTAGACTAGTCTCATTGTTGTTTTTACATAGACCCACGTCAACATCTTTAGTGCAAGAAATTGAATACAATAATGGTTGACCTCAAAATAATTGCTACAATAAACAATTTGGTGTTGTTATACTTCGAAATAATGAGATAAAAACCGTATCAAAAGTCTAGAAGTATCCCATCGGGGGACGTGGATTGCAGAGAGGAAATGTTTGTACAGGGACGGAAAATGTAAATTCGTATAATTGTACCAAAATCTATATTTTAAAGATTAACAAGGCGTGTTTGCCCAATCTGTAGGTTATGGTTTAATAGTTTTAGGGCAATGATGTTTCAGGTCATCCTGGGGTACATTTCCAGAATTCTCCGATTCCGGTATGTTACCCTAGGATGCCATGAACCGTAATGATCCTATAATCCTGAAAATAATGAAAACCATACCTTTTTAAAAAAATCCCTCATGACCAAATGAATGAGTTTGTGTGGTTTCAAAACAAGCAGACCTGTTTTACCTGTTTTACATGTTCCCTCAATTTTGATATTTCTAGACGTTTGACACAATTATTCTGTTACATTTAAATAGAAGTATGATAACACATTTTTTTTCTGTTTCAAGTTTTGTAGGTCAAAAAACAACTTTCTTGCACTACTGTTACATTACAACAGGCGTATGCTAGAACACACACGGGTTGGTACATTTTTGTGACCCCAACTTTGTCTGCTCCCAGATGAATTAAGCAGCCTCGACGGAATAAAGTGCAGGCGATACGGTAACTTTAATGCCGTCAAGGCCTGCTGAATTCAAACGGGAGCAGAAAAAGTGGGGTCACAAAATGTGCCAACCCGAACACTCACTTCAAGCTCTACAGCCTGTCCCAAAAACTATACAATCAAAGATTAATTTTTTTGGCCAAAAATTTCAGTTCATCTCACTGGCGTTTGACTGATTCTTTTAGAAGTGTTCCCGCTCTCATGAGATTTTTTAGTTGGTGTAATTTTGGGGGTGTGGGTTCGGAGTTTCTGGCTAATTATCTGAGACAGTTGAGAAACCCGTTGGGCCAGTTCGGCTATCCTGATATCACAAGTTGCCATTGAAAATCCCCTTCAAGACATTCTTTCTTGTAAAATTAAAATAAAAAGTAGGTATAACGTGCTGCTTCTTCTTGTGATATAACATAATTTATATCTTTATAAATGTCGCAATGGCTAATAACTACATGTACATTGGGAAAGTCTTTCCAACCAGTCTTGTTTGTCTCAGCTTACTCCAGGTTTCAGCCCCCAGAAGGTAAAACCATAAAACACCCTTGTTGAAGTAAACTGACCTTTGAACACAACAACCATCCTTCCTTTATTGCATCTTTGTGTGGACATTGCTTTGCTTCATCATATCCGCCCTGGCATCTTGGAGGCAGTGGGGAAATAGGGGAAGGGTAAATGTCCCTCCACATTAGAGCGTTGTACAACACATTTGTGTCCCTCAACAGATTTGTTGACTGTTACATTAGTTTCAGCAAGTCAAATTCCCCAAATTTCCATAATTTCATGATTAATTTTCCCCCTGAAAATGAGTTCCCCTCATTTCACCCAGCACAATAATAATTCTGGTGCTTTCACTGAAAATAATATATTGATTAGTTCAATGCATGATATACATTCACTCTAATCTGTACAATAGTCTTTGTTTGAGAACGTTTTAATCCCACATGATCTACAAACTTTTATACCTTTAGTTTCTTGAACCTTCAGGTAAACTGGCCCAAGTGTATTTTATCCTTTGTGTCACTGACAATATCTCTGTTTAGGGTCCATCAAATTTGATGGCATAAAAGCGAGGATTTAGCTTAGGATCTTGCTAAACAATAAAGTCAAAATATCTGAACATGCCCAGTTTTACAATTTTTCATAATTTTTAGTTTGATTGTATAGTTTTTATTGGGACATTCTGTAGTATCTGTGACAAATGAAAAGTGTATGATACACCAAGGAAGCTGACTACCTACGCATTGATTTTGGTTAAATTCGGACTAAGCCTTCCTGACGGAACAAACTTTATTAATATCAATATCAAAATCCATATTGACCACAGTGAGGGTCAATCACTTTTGTAAAAGGGCCATAGGCCAACAATTTAAAAGCTATGTCGTACAATATTTGAGACATTTCTTAAAAAGGAGCGTTTGACAAATAGGTAAATCTCACTCCTGTCAGTCTCAATATTGAGTCTCGCCCCCTCTTGCTAAGATCTCCGTAAAACCAACAGTCCGTTCAACTAGGAATTCTGTGCGTGTAATCTCATAGGCCTTGATACCATTCAGTGGATTGTCCAGATTCGGTAATGCTATTCTGGCAGATCAGGCAATGACAATACCACTTAATTTTAAACTTTTCTTTTGCATTAAATACCCAAATTTTTATGATATAAGCTGGTCGCACTTGGAACGTTAATGGTCTTTACTGTAACGCATTTTGCTGTCAAATCTTAAAATACTTAATTATGACTTCAATTCGACATGCTATCAAATAGGGCAATGCACTTCGAAGATCAGGTGATATCATCATATGAAATAAATTCACCATGATTTTAACTATTTTGACGTAAGGTTATGTTTTGTCCTCATTTGCATTAGAATAATCAATTGGATAAGGTCACTTAAATGAAACAATTAATGAGCCAAAATAAATCAAATTTACAGTGTGTGTTGCAATGCTTTTTTGGGATAGATATTGTCTGTGATCTGACAACGTATTACCGGTGTAAAGAACCTGGTGCCCCCACCATGAGAGAGTGTCTTAGCACCAGGTAACATGAACGGAATAAATCGCTGTGACCGATGTAGACCAGACTATCTGGGTAGCAGTGCTGAAACATCGACGCATACGCTTAACTATGAGATTGGGGCCCGAAATTATGCTAATGCTCCATATGGTCCTGGAGCATGGAGCATATGGTCCTGGAGCAATTATCTGGAAAATATTTTACGTACAATATGGTTCTAGGACCCATATTTGCCATATGGGTCCTGGAGCATAAATAACAAATATGGTCCAGAGGCATATTTGAATATGCCTGTAATATGCTCCTGGAGCATATTTGGATAAACAATGGTCCAGGAGCATATGGTCAATATGCTCCTGGAGGCAGTGGAGAAATCTTCTAAAATCAATACTTCTCCAGACCATATTTTGCCATATGGTGGCTGGAGCATATGCATTAAAATTTGACCTAGAATATTCTCCAGATTACGACCCATATGTCCTGGAAGCTATTGTGGCCAAAATCCTCATTGATGCGACGCACACATCACTCATGGTAACAATGGCTAGATTGGTGGTAGGACATTCAGTAACACGGACACTGTATTTTCATGACACCACTTGGTAATCCGGCCTCAACTGGAATCTGCCTGGACTGGATTACATGATTGCAAGTTTTGAATGCTATTGATTGCAAGGTTCGTTTCCTAAGGTGGGCACCCTTTTCGGACATATTTTTCTGACAACCCTATGAATTCGGAACCCTTAACGGGAATAACCACAATACACCTGTGGTTTATTCCGTTAAGGTTTCCGACTTCAATATGTGTCAGAAAGAAGGTGTCACCTTATGGAAACACCCGAGTGCAAAGTTTCGATTAAACAGATTGCAGACTGTTCTGAGTTCCATCACTCTGACGGTAATTTCCGTCAACCCAATTAATCACTCTAGCTAATTAACACTTTCTAGTGCACCAGTGTATTTTTGACTATCCTTGTTGTTAAGTGCATTATATCCTACGAATCAGGGCCGTAACGCAGGATTTATTTTGGGGGGGTGCGGACTTCGAAAAAGTGGACCGTTTTTGGTAAAATGGAACCTAACCCCCCAAAATGTTCTTTTTTGGACTTTTTGAACTGTTTATCACCGCAAAGAAAGGGAAAGAGGAGATCGCCGAAGGTAAAATGGTGGAGGGAGCGACAAAGGTAGAAGAGGGTGACATGTGGCGAACGGGGCAGGGCAAGAGGGGGCGAGGGGGCATTGGACTTTGTGTAAAATTCGCTAAATTTCGGAACCTTCTTATCCAAAAATTTCAGCAAAAGTGACCTTTTTCCCCTTTTGTGGAATTTTGGGGGGGTGCGCCCCCCCCCCTCCCCCCCCCCCTGCGTACGGGCCTGCTAACGAATCATGCTCCAGTCAGGTTATTCTGAGGCAGAGCACTAAATAAATATAAACCTTCAACGCCAAACAAAAGATTCTAGATAACCTTGAACGCGAAACAAAAGAATCTTGATTTTTGTCCACTATCCGTCTCTGGTGACTTCGACCAAACTCTAGAAACACAGAATGATTCGTAAAATACAAAGCTCTGACAGCAAGGATATAATATACAACGATTTACCAACCATGTCCATCACATCGTATAAGGGTGGTTTGAAAAAGTTTATCCTATGTTGAAATGGGCGAGCTTAGTGACTTTTCATCCCCAGTTTTTCTCCGGACTCTATAATATATTTTTTTTCAATTTCAAATGAAAAACGATGGAGTTGATAACGGAGTTTTTCTGATCAAATTGAAAAAAAACAAAACCGACTTTTTTTCAAATTGGACATCGAAATCTGACCTATCACGTGAAAAACAACATATTTTTTCAAAATAAATTTAACCAAAATCTAGTATCTCAACCTGAAAATGGTATCCCCTTACAAAAAAAAATGAAAAGTAATTTTCACAAACTTTGTTTAATTAGTCGATAATTTTTTTTTTCGAAAAGGTTTATCATTCTTCATTATTAAATGATTGACAGTTTAAACCCATGTTTTCTCAAAATATTTCAATAAACTTAGTTTTCAAGTAAAACCACCTCCGAGTCGGTTTATTGAATGAAAAACTGATTTTTATATCACTTTAAATCAAATTAAAAGTTTTTTCAAACTCGGAATATGAAAAATGGGTTTAGGCTTCTCACGTGAATCGCTATTTTGTGATTAAAATTACAAAGTTTCGAACGACCTTTGGGTGATTTAAGAAATATACAAAAAACAAACCAAAATCTAAACTAACCAAAAATTTTATCGAAAACGTGACCTTTACACAAATTTACATTTTGACAACTTAAAGATATATCATTGTAATAGCTAGCAAATATAAAATTTTAAAATCCGCAATAACTCAAAATGATGCATTTTAAAAACCTGAATCTCAGTTCAAATGATCACTGACAAAACTCAGATTATAAACTAGTAGGGTTATGAATGCCAAACTTTTCCGTAAATATTTTAGTTTTTTTTCTCGATAACTAGTTTTTATAAACAAAAAGTTTTTTCAAACCTAAAACTAATTTTCAAGTTGGAAAAAAAGCTATTCTGTAATCTACTAATTCAAGAAAATATTAAAAATTAATTATGACCAAAAAAAATAGTGTACGAGTACTGAGGATTTCTCCTGCCATACTGGCATAACATATACCTACCGCTGTAACAATACAGTGCAATTTACAGGAAAATTACTGTAAAAACTCCCAAAACTTACAGTATATGCCTGGTTGTATTTTGAAATAACAGGAAAAAATGTACATTTTGTCCATTTGTCCATCCTATATGACAAATCTAAAAGTGAAGAATATTCGTGAATTTATAGTAACACCTGCTTAGTCACAACTATGAATTTTTTTCAATTAGACCATTAAGTATACTCAAATATACCGGGAAAATACTGTAAATTTGACATGAAACATCCGGCGGCAATTCCTGCCTACCAAACCCCCGTAAAATATAGCTTTTACAGGTTTTCATTCAAAATTTACTGTATATTTTAGCAGTTTTGATGTAATACACTGATACAACAAACTGTAAATTTTGGCAGTATATGCACTGTAAAATGGTGGGATAGGCCTACTAAGTTGGGGTGTCGTTAGTGCTTTTTTTTCTCTACACATTCTCAATCTCTGTATAATAGCTCAACAAAATGTTTTTAAGCTTTTTGATTAAATTAATATTTACATAGACTGTACAGAATTTGTTGGCAAAGTGCTGCCCAGTATTTGACCTGTAAAATTTACAGTATTTTTACAGTGTAACTTTGACAACGTAGAGACCCGCACCCCTCGAACAGTGGCGTAGCGGGGGGGTGGGGCAGAAGGGGGGGGGAGAATCTTTGCCCCCTCTTTCCCCCCCTGAAAAAATAGTGATTTTCTGCACCTGTGTCAATACATATAAAACAACATAGCTATCACTATATGCTATCCTAACAATTTTAAATGTCTGCTAATTGGCGGCTTAAGGGCTCATACGGTACCGGACGCATTGTTAATGTATAAAATATAAAATGACATTGTTCGCACGCACGTGGGACGGTACATTAAGTGACATATTGTTACTTTCATTTGACAGGAGTGGCGCTACTCGAAAACAAAGACTAATTACTGAGCAATAGCTGTAACATGACCTCTTTTAATTGATGCACGCCTATAGCTTTGTCATACAATAAAAATAATGGGCGTGATTGGCAGTGCTGTTATTTATGGAATTATTTCATATGCCACCGACATCCTTCAACTGCAGTTATTCCATCGAGGCTGCCAATTCGGTGTGGTGACACAATACAAAATGATTTTAAAAAACTAACCATTTTATCTGCATTGACATGTGTGTACGATACAAGGTCTTCATGGGTGATAGTGTGAACCCACAGATCCATGTCAAATAGACCACACTAGTACTAGGCCCTAAAGATGATACAACCTAACTTAATTGGAAATCCAACTTCAAATAATCTGATCCCATAGTTATTAACTGAAAGCTAGAACTGGCAAGATTGGTTGCTGCGGCAGTCCAACCTCTTGTTGTCTATGCGCTCGTAAGATACTGCTAAAAGAGCGACCCCTCAACCAAACACCTAACCCCTACAACTGAGATTGATCGATAACGGGTATTGAGTAAGAAGGCAATTGAATTGACCGTTGTTTTCATTCGTGAAGTTATTTATTTATTCTAGGTGTATTTTTCTTAATTTTCACACATCTTCAAGATTAGTAGTTTATATTGAACTGGAACACCGCTAAGTGTATGACGGATATTTGACTGAGCTGCGTGAATTATGTTAATAATTGGGTTTGGGCATCAGTTTGTGCACTGTTCGTCTCGACCCCTGCGGGTCTCGACGAACAGTGCGCACAAACTCGTTGCCCAGACCAATTATCTAACATAATTCACTAGCTAGCCAATTATCCTTGAAGTAAATCTCAATTCTCTTGAAATGCAGTAGCTTTCACTCACCAATGTATTTAGAAAATACATCCCTTGGTTTTGGGGTAGGATAACATGATATACCCAAGATCACCCAAGGTCAGGTCAAGTCAATGTCATGTATAAGTACAACCCAGTTATTAACTTAGTTAATTATCACCACCAGACTTCTTCCAGAGAGCATCACATATATCAGCCAGATTAAAATCATCTCATTGAAGTACAACAACACCAATCTTATAACTGTAAATGAACATATGCCTTTTCCGTATCAGTGTTTGCCATTTGGAATCGTCTGCCACCCACAATCCATCCTTCATGTGATCCATCAGTAGCAATGTTTCAGAGCTATGCTGCTCCAGCCATCAGGGATATGACACCCCTGTATGGCAATTTGGTGCTATAAACCGCTCTTATTTTTGTAATAGTGCACCTTTTTGTTGTCACTTTCTTTTTGATTTTGGAGCACCTATTTTCTCTCACTTGTCGGCTGGCTGTCGACGGCCCCCATCTGCACCATCCAGTTTAGCAGGTTTGCTGCTGTAAAGGATCACCACACAAGTACCAGTAACCAACCCACTGAACTTGGTCCCTTGTGGATGAGCATATGGTAACCCTCCATATTAGATTAATGTGACTAGGAGAGTGGGCTTGGTATACCGATCAGAGTTAACTCTATGCGCATTGGTCGATCATTACAATCTCTTGCACTGTCTTTATCTCTCTCTAGATAACGGAGTATGGGATTTGGTTGATGTGGACGTCAAGAAGATATCGCCACTTCAGCTGTTGCGAATACCTCTTTTATACCTAGAGTTCCGACTAGTGTTCCATAGACAGTCCTTGTTTTTATGTTCACTTACATGATTGTTCCCGTAATTTTGCTGTCTTCTCTCATCCTCTCCGTGATGGTGTCTTTCTACCGCCTGATTTGGTGCCAAATTGCAATTTTCCATCACCAATCTGTTAGCGTTGTCGTTCTCCTCTCAAAAACTTGTTGCTGAGATAGTCCACCTACTGAAAAAAATGCCCCATTTATCAGTAGTTTGTCCAATAACATAATCATAAAATAATAGTGGAGGAGCTAGGACCCAGTCACATCATCGTTTACCCCACCCCTCACTACAGAAAAGGTTTGGACCCTTTTGGTAGTTTTAGTAAATGGGACCCTCTATATCAACGCTAGTAGGTGTACTCTCAAATTGTGGTGGCACTTTTTCCATATAGGGGCCAATTTAGTTTACCAGGGTCCCAGCTTTTAAAATGCTTCCAATCATGTTGAATTTGCCATATTGTCCGTCTAGTTCATAATATTACCAAAATGTTAGTTTTCGTAACCATCCATGAGCCAATGGTTTTTTGGAGTTATAGGTAACATGGCTGAAATGTACAAAGGTCAATCTATTTGTACAGGGTCAAATCGGAAGTTGCTCCAATTTTGTTGAAATGCATAGAATTGTTCTCTCGTTTAATGATCAAAATAAGGATAGTTTGTACCATCCTGCAATGCATTGTTACCATGTTATGGGACAAAATGGTCATAGGGCAACATACCCTAATGGTGTTGCCTTCTTTGACCCTTATCTCTCCGTCATTACGCATTTACAAAAAATAAAACAAAATAAACAAACTATACCATTTAGGAGCCTCTACCTCAGGCAATAACTTGCAAGTGTTTAAATATAATCAATTAACTTTTATGTTGACCCTGTACAAATCGAATTGACCTTTTTACCATTTTAGCCATTTACCTTATAACTCCAAAACCATTGGTCGTGGATGGTACAAACTATCCTTTTTGGAATCCTTATGAATGAGATGACAATAATGCATCCATTTAAACATGATTGGGCATTTCAAAATTTGACCCCTGTGTCAACTTAAACTGGCCCCTATTTAAAAAGTGATCCCCACAATTGAGAGTCTCCCTACCTGCCTTGATGTATAGGGGCCATACGAACTACCAAAGGTGTCAACCTTTTCTGTAGTGGGAGGTAAACGAACTCCTTAAATAAGGCCCCTATGATAGTCTGCTCCTCCTCTTAGTAGGTCATTACTTTTTTTGGGTTGATATGAGATCCCATGCCAGCCCTAGAATGTAAGAGGATGATACTGATTTAATAGAGGTAGTTCAAAAATTGGTATGATTTGCTCGAAATACAGTTCATGATGCCCAAATGGAATTGTTTAACGTAGCATAATGTGTTTTAACCGCAATATATTTTCTTTTTCTGAATAAAAACCATTTACACCGAGGTTAAAGGCTGACTCGGCGATTTCCTGGGTGGTGGGGGGCGCCCTCAATGTCCAAACAAATCGTTGTTTTTTATTGCATATACATAATGCCCGGCCCATTTACTAATTCCTGTGTGAAATAGCTAAACTCAATCGATGTCCTTCATAATGAACAACTTGTTATAAAATGTCGGATCCGGAATTTTTGTTATACATGTTAACATCTTAACATTTTTAGAGACTGTTGTTGCTCTACCATACATGTTTTAGGTGCATGGAAAGCAGAATATCGAATTCATCTCAAATTGGCCATTTTACCCATCCTCACTATGGTTTGGTTATTCTAATTACTGCACATATTTCGAAGTTCCATGGACAAGAATTATCCGATTGGTTGCCCCGATTTACCCATGCGATATGTGGGAAGCTGGTTCCGGCGGCGATGGTTATCTTCGATGTATGTTTGTGATAAGGGAAAACGCTTTGAGCCGATCTGCTGCAATCCTTGAAATGATAACTAAATGGTTACTGGTATGGTTGGGGCACATGATCCGTGGCCATTTGGGGATAGCGCTTAGAGGCCAATCGCATAAGGCCGCTATATACATCTCTGCTATTATTAGTATTATTATTATTTTCGAAAACTAAGCCAAGCTTTCAAGCACTCTCATGAATTTGCTAAATCATAAAATCGAAAAAAATTATCAAAAAGATTTTTGATGTCTGTAACCCCATCAAGTACGGGTACCCTAAATTACCCTGCAAATGATAGACCATAAGCCACCTAATAAGCACAGAATCCGATATTTTATTATTCCATTACTGTCCGTTTCGGACACTTACTAAAACACGTAATTCACTGGAGATTCATAATCTTTGAAGACTGCCGTTTTCTTCTTTTCTTGTCTTGCAATTCTTCAGTTGGAAAAAAACTTTTCTGATATTATACACCTTATCCTTCAATTTTAAGCTATTACTTTACTGCAATTTTCAAATATTTTGACTCGTTCCGGTGAATTACTTATAGTGTCATGTTTTTGGCCAAGTATATCTTTGTCTACCACAGATTTTACATAAAACGCATTGGACACAAAATTTTTAAAACTCAAACCACCTCTGTTCATCCATGATGTTAACATCTTTTACAAAATACATTTCCTACCTCCTGTCCAGAGATACAGTGCATTGAAGAAGGGTTTATAATTCCAAGGTGGTCCGATTGTGAAATCACTAGGATATTTTAATGAAAGATTAAAATTCATTAGAGGTGAGAGTTTCACAAAGGAGGACAGATGTGACAGGATTGGGCTTACCAAAAAGTATTATTTTAATTATAAAGACAGCAGTGGAAAATGGTTTGAACTGTAATTTCTTATATCTATAAAGTGGAAGAGAACTTTTAAAACGGACAAATGAACTTATTGCTATCATAGACTTTCCACGTAAGTATTTGAAACTGTACTTCGAGCCCCCTTTAATATCTATTTTAACTCCAATGTAACCCTGTCAAGGTCTAAAAACTGATTTCATTCCAATACAAGTCTTGTGTATATTTACCTCCATGATGCTTTTAAAAGCAACGATATCCAGTTTATTACATTTAAGTGACACTTATCACCATTTTTTGTTCTGGCTTTAAATTGTTTTTAATGCATGCCTACTTGGTACTGAAATTGCCTTTTTAAGCAATATTAGCAATTTTGAAGAGCTCCCCCAATTTTATTTTTAAAAAATTTTGAGATTTTTACACGGTTATATTTGTAATCTGGCTAGTAAACTCGACTGTGAATGCTAAGTTCGAAGGAAAACGAGGAATTTGTAATTAAATAATTAAATATCGGGGAATCCCCGATATAATTCACACGTCTGCTGCCAAACGCCTTCAATGTGAAAAGCCGGAAATAAGCCCTTCGTGTCTAGGCTCATCCATTAGTTGTTTTATTGGTTAAGGCAATTCAAGTTAGGATTTCCCATTTTCCTGGAGGTGGCAAACTATTTCACATCATGGACGGACAATAAACTTTAGCATCTCATAGCTCTGCCGCTGAGTACAATCGGGATCCCAATTCTAATTACAAATCGCTTATTTTGTGATAAATACCATTTGTTAGCAGTCCTCATTCCACTTCTGCCTTTTCAATTACCAACATAACTGTGCAAAAATATCAAATTTGAAAATTGGGGGCGCTCTCAAAAAATTGCTAATATTGCTTAAGGTCATTGAATCGGACCACCGATTCCGACGGGCTTCGCAAGACCAATAGTTTCCTTATTGGTCTCAGAACCGTTGCTTTAAATCCTAAAATCCTCTGCGTTTTTCTTGAACTGAACGCGCTGTATTTTGTTGATGGGGGCAATCACAATAGATGACTTGTGATCGTCTCTACGGTTCACTTCAAATCAATTGTCTTACACCACCATGTATGCCACCCCATTTTAATAAGGAAATTTCGTCGGTGTTGCACGAAAATTCTAATTTTCTATCTGAAATAAAATACGTAATTAAACGACTGACACTGCCATGAACCGGAAAATCTAGATTTCCCTTAGGATTTGATACAAAAAATGCACGCAATATGATGATGAGCAATCTTCTGAAGCATCCTTAAATTAATAAGATTGGATGTGCATATTACTACCACATTAATTAATGGAATAATCAGTGAACAATCTGTAGTCAATTGTAACATGCACATGACTTGTACAATTCACTGTGTCAGAGAGTTGCACACTGCATGGAGGTTTTTTGATCTATTCCTCGCGCGAGGCCACTCGCTGAGATTTAATCGGGTTCTTTAATTCTGAATTTAATATCGGTATACAATTAAATTCGCTCTCACATTGGTCAGCTTAACCGGATAATACAACCCACCCCTATACGGTAGAACGGTTCGTAGAAGAATCCCATTGATGCAAATGAGGTATTGCCATTCATTCCCGTCAAGCACTACTGCACAACGCCATGTTAGGAGCGTCCGTAGCATGGATACACGCGGCCCCCGGATCAGCACACTAGTTGAACAAATCCTGAACACACAAGCCATTTATTATGGAGCAGTGTGTCATTTGTTGGCTGTTTTGCTACAATTGGATTTTTGGTCTTAAAATGTTTATAATGGTCCCATGAAAATCCAAATCAAATTGTTTACCACTTTTTTAAATCCCTCCCGTTTGGCGCCATCTTGGATTCAAAATGGCTACCATTTTCCATATTTTCTCTCCGATATCCTGGACTTCGAGCCACATAGAAGGTTCAAATTGGTGCCAATACCCATGTCTGTTGATGTCATGGTAAACAATATCACATTCAGAAAAGTGTCAGATTGTTTCCCTTCCAGGGCGGACATCTTGAATTTTCAAAATGGCCGCCATTTTCACATATTTAGCTCTAGCTGGACTTCTGAGCAATATAGAAGGCTCAAGTTCGGCAATCCCCATGTGTGTGAATGTCCAATAAACACAGATATTACTCCGAAAAGGCAACAGATTGTTTCCTTCCGTAGGCCATCTTAATTTCAAAATGGCCGCCATTTCAATATATACTTTTTTCGACTTCGCCCAATATCTGGATTTTTGAACGACATAACAAGGCTCCATTTACGGTGGTAATTACCCATGTTTGTTGATGCCAAGGACACATTTTTGACATTCAGAAAGTCGTAGATTTCCTCAGTTGGCCATCTTGAATTTTCAAAGTGGTCGCCATTTGTTCATCTATACTAAGCCCAATTCTGGACTTCTGATCAAAATAAAGGCTCCATTCACTGGTCCTAGCCCTGGTTTGGTGATGTTATTGATGTGTGGCATAGTGTCACCATGCAAAAAGACTAAGTGACCATCCCAACCTAAAAGGGTGCTGGAGACCTGCCGAATCCCAGCTACTATTAAGCTAATTGACAAGCTGAATGGTTTACAATGTACCCAGAGTTTAAAGCGCGGATTTGAAGTCTGTGCGTCCTGAGTCAACAATTTGGTCTCTACCAATTCTGGATGATGGGTTGGCCTAAAGCCTACTAGGAAGGCAAAAGATGCAATGGCAACTTTGTTAAAAACTTAATGCTGGCCTTTCACAATCTGCAGCACATACAATGTCCAGACACTATCAACCACATCAAGAAAAAGAACTGGTATATGAAGCACACCTGTATTATATTGATGTTCATTGCATACAAGAACACTGCATTGTGCACAGTGAGCCACTACTACAGGAGAATCTCCATGGCTATGCACTTATTACAGCCTCCGCCTGTAAGGATAAGAAAAATCCATCTACAGAGGTTGTGGGATTTTCCTTTTCTCCCAAAGCTCTCTCACAAGTCACTTGCACAGCCTTGTCAACTGTACTGGCGCATCCTGATCGTACACTATGGTAATCCGAAACACCGTCCATTTTGCGTGCTATCATCCCGATTAACTGTCTCTCGCCTTTTACCATGGACTGTCCACGGCCACATGCAGTTCCAGTCCAGATTCTTCTGTGCATCCCCTGAGCTTGTGGGTGCTAGACTTGAGCATTATGGACGCGCTGTTCGCGGGCAGAGGCAGGTCCATCAGAGGGTGGGGTGATGTTTAGGGAATCCATGAAATGGTTTTAGCCCTATGTTTGCCATGGCAACAAAATATCCAAATCAAGCAGTAGTGACACAGGCCTACCGTTCGCCAAAATGGAGAAAACTTGTCCATCTGAACTACATTCTGGTCATGGATTAACAGCATTGATAACTCAAGAGCCTACAACACTTTTTACGCGTTAAGTCTACATAGAATTGTCCTCTTGCAGTAGCAGGATATGTTACCGTCAGAGTAAACCCCCTCCCAAAGAATCCCATGAAAACGATTGACTGGAGAAAGGTAGTGGGAGATCCAAAGCTCTGCGACCAGTATAAAACTGCAGCAGTTGATAACAGCAGTTGCATTGGAGATGCTACCTCGAAGAAAGAAGAAGACTTCTTCCTTTGCCTCAAATGACAAAGTCAATCAAGCCAGAGAAAAGAAGTCTGGCACCAAGAAGCACATATACTAAAAAACCACAGAAGCTCCAAGCAGAACTTGATTTACACTTGGTGCTTGAGGAGCATCTTAAGACGTCAAAGGAAAGCTGAAGCACTTGACACCCTACATCTCAAACAGCATGCTGCTGCCTGGGAGGCATGATCGAGGGAGCTGACTGATAAGAAAGCTACCCCACCAACCTATACGAATCACAGGTGAAACAACTGCAAGAGTGTCACGACACTGTTTCAGCAGCTTTTAGTTCTCTTCTTTTACTTGGGGGCAAACCAGTTCAAATTAACACTAACCTTGATGAACCTTTCCTCAATCAACAAGATACAGATGCCTTCCTCTCAAGAAGCCTGGACCTTTCACTATAGAAGAGCTTTCTGATCTCCCTGAAGAAACTGAACAACACCAAGACGCCCTGGTCCCGACAACCTTCCCGCGTACTCTGAGAATCCACTTTTTCTGTTCCATGATCAACTGTTGGAATTTTGTAACGACATCCTACATGGGAAACCAACCAGCTGCCTTATTATATAACATCGTTCAGCACTCCTCTATCAAAGAAAGGTGACCTCCAACAACCCCAAAACTCAGAGGAATCCCACTGTCACCACTGTGGCCTACGATCTCCATTCAATGATGCTGCTCCAACAGAATCGTTTTCTCGCATAGATCCCCTTCGCCGATGAAACCAGAATGGTGTTTTCGTAAGGCAGATTGACATTACCTACCTCTCAGATCTTGCCCTCAGAGGACATAGAAGAGTTGAGAATTTTCCAAGAGAAAATTCATAGGTCATTGTGTTTGTAGACTTTGCCAAGGCTTTGACAGTGTAAACAAGATGTAAAGCTGCATATTCTTACCAAACATGGTGTCCCAGACGAGATTGTCAAAGCATTGCCATCATGTATGATAACCCTTCTAGCTTTAGGCAACATGGATAGGCCCACCAGGAGTTCCTAAAAACTAACTGGAATCCTCCAAGGGATACTCTTTGTTCCCTAGCTCTTTGTAATCGTGTTATTACAATCCTCAGACAGTCCGTGCCAATCATGAACGACAAGGGACTCACCATCAACCAGGCTGGGCTGGACGTCCACCAAAGTCAGCATCTTTCCACAGACCTTGACGATGCAGATCTAGCTCTAACAGCCGGAAGCTATCTGTGGTTCACAAGATCTACTAACATAACTTGAGAATGCTGCAACAAAGTCGGCCTACATCTAAATGCCAAGAAAACGGGAATCGAATGACCATTGAGGAAGAAGTTATCATCAATCTATCTGCACTACAGACGGTACTCAAGCGGTCCGGCACGTCAAGTTACCGGGTCCACTGTAGCCGACAGCAAGAAAGACTTTTTGTCACGCAAGGACAAGCTGGATGCCTGCATAAACCTACACCACCTTGGCAATCTGGTATCCTCCAAATCACTAATCTGAGTTCTTTAGAGCCTGTGAAGAGAGTAGATAATAGTGACCGGCAAATCAGCTTGCGATGATCCATTAGTCCTCCGACCATCGGTTGGAGGTTACAACCCAAACATAATGTGATTGCTCGAGAAATGCAACAGGATCCATCTGCCATCCCCAACTTAATGACAAGGAACATTTGGCGCTACAGGTGAACAGCAGCTGCTGTGGTCGCCTAGAATAGTGGATATTGGTTTTGCAATACTTGAAAATGCACTGGAACATAATGGACAGCAATAACAGTGAACCTATAATACAAACTTATTGGCTCTCCTAGGATTCCTGTGATTTTAGTGGTTCTGGTGCCCTTAGGATGTATACCTGATTTAGGAAGGAGCATTTGAGCTATTGCTCATAGACCCATATCGGGCGAATAAATGTTACAAAATAGTGGCCATTTTGAATTAAGATGGTTGCGAAGAAAAATCTTGACTCTCTGGATGCATATATATTTTCCTTACATCCACAAACATTAAGTATGCCACAAATGGATCATTCTATGTTGCCCAAAGTCCCGCTGAGTATTGAGCGAAGTAGAACGTTAAAATGGCCGCCATTTTGAAATTCAATATGCCAAAGGGACATTGGCCAACTTTCTGATGTTTCCTTGATATCAAAAACAGGTATTGCCACCAAATGGAGCCTTTTAGTTTGCTCAGGAACCAGATTTATTGGGCGAAGTAATATTACAAAATTTCGGCCATTTTTCAAATTCAAGATGGCCCCGGAAGGGAACAATCTGTGCCTTTTCGATGTAATATCTGTGTTCCTTGACATCATGCACATGGGTATTGCCGCCAACTTGATGCCTTCTATATTGCTCAGAAGTCCCAGATATAGAGCTAAATATGTGTAAAATGGCGGTAATTTTGAAATTCCAGATGTCCGCCTTGAAGGAAACACTCTGCTGCCACTTTTGAAAGTGGATATTGTGTTTCCCTTGACTCATCAACACATGGGGTATTGCCACATTTGAAACCTTCTATGTTGCTCAGAGTCCAGATATAGGGAAAAATATGTTGAAAATGCAGCCATTTTGGAACCAAGAGGCCGCCAAACGAGGGATAACAAATGGTAACAATTGATTTGAATTCCTGGGACCATTACCTACATTTTAAGACCCAAAATTCCAATTATAGCAAAAAAGCCAACAACTCTCAAACCATCAACAAACCGCCCCATACTATTACCAATGCTTGTGGATACCGAACGACGCACTAACGACTGTAATCAATTGATTTTTGCATTAATGGGCCTTGTCTATATCAAACCGTCTACCGTAATGCACTGTCGTTCGGAGCGGAGGAGACGTCGTTAATGGTGCAACAGTTTTTTTACCCAATTTAAGAGTAGCGGCAGTACCAGAAGAAGTAGTAGATAATAAAAAATGACCATGGATTTAACATGAACACTTCTTTTAAAACATATATTTAGATATATATTTTGGCAATCAATGATCGTCATGGGATCTAATCGGTGGTTGTACTGTCGCCGTGATCAATATAAGCAGCAGAACTAGGAACCCCGTCCCACTATGGATAAGATGGTTAGTTCTGGAACACTTCTCTCGAGTTGTTTGCTTATACGACGGGGGCCCGTTGAGCATCTCTCAACGAGAAAATAAGCATCGGATAAAATGCTACGAACGAAACAAAGGTACCGCCTACTCGTCGAAACTATATTCTGAGGTTTTTCTTTTCATAGCCCCAATTACGATTCCCATTCATTCCAATATTACAAGTTACAGAAACACTCCCACGATAACAAACCTAACCTAAGGTCTAGTGCTCAAATTGCAACACATTGCTGACCAGTTGAAATTACTGGGTAGTAATAAACTCGATGTTTTGCTTTAATTTTTTGTGTTCTTATGGATAGCCACAAGATTAACCATTTTGTTATGTATTTTGCTACATGGTAAAAGCGGGAGTTCGAGCGTGCTTTGGGTAACCTTAAAGAGGAATGGAAATCTAACGTGTATTTTCACAACTATAGACGCAGCCATCCCAAATAAATATATCTGAACTATATAAATATACACTGATAAAGAATATAATACGCTGATAAGACTATTAGCGACATTTTTGAAGAGCGCCCCCAATTTTCAAATTTGAGATTTTTGCACAGGTACGACGGTTGGCAATTGTCTAGGAAACTCACCTGCGAACGAGAATGCTAAAAAAGCGTATTTAGCCTATCACAAAATAAGCGATTTTGTAATTAGAATTGGGAATCCCTATTGGACTTAAAACGGCAGAGATGGAATGCTACGTTATGTCGCTCGCATGACGAAATATGCCATCTCGAGAATAACCTCTACCTGACTTGTCCTTAACTATTAAACACTAAATAGACGAGCGTAGACACGCACATGGCGAGTATTTCCCGCTATTTCACATAAAAGGACGTTTCCTTTCCGCACCTTTGAATTAGTATCGGGGGGATCCCCGATAATATTATTCTAGTACAAAATTCCTTCGTTTGTGACACATAGACATTTTTAAGCTTAATAACCATTCACAGGTATAGTTTATCCTATCCAGTTACCAATTCAACCGTGTAAAAAACCCACTCCAAATGTTTGAAAAATGGGGGCGCTCTTCAAAAAATGTGCTAATATTGCTTTAAGTTATACAATGTCTAACCTGTTTTTGCTTGTTGTGTCTGTTTTTCCTTCCCCCCCCAATAAATAAATTCTCACCTCAGATAAAACTGATAATTTTTTAAAAATCCAAGGTATAATCCCAGGAATAAATAATGTTCCTTGGGTCCAGGTTGAAGCTTTAAAAGACTCGTTAACAATTTCACTGACCCGTCCCAAAAAAAATCCAGTAATAAAGCGAACAGAATAGGCCTAATAGAGGTCATCATTGTTCGCCACAGAGTCAGAGTGTTCAGCTAGTACTTTAAAACCATTTCTTGGTGTAATTTGATTCCGGTAAAGAAATTTTAATCTTCTGTAAATATAGTTGCAAGCCATAAACAAAATACACATTCTAGAAATCATTGCGTCATTTGTGCCACGCACGAGTCCTTGTAATATCGAAACATAACATTCTCTTCTTGTTATTTTTCTCAATCTAAGACATAACTCCAAGGATGGTTTCTCATTTGCTTACAGAAGCGTGGTTTATCTCATTAGCTTCAAAACCTGAAGGCACTTTTAATACTGATACATACAGATTTCTGACAGAAAATCCAAATAGTTTACATTGCGTGCGCAAAAGCCAATGAGTAAATCAATCTCCCTTGATATTTGTCCGGTATGGTGAAAAACACTTAACACACGTAGTGAAATGGCGAATACCACGTATAAAAACCTCCAATTCCCTGCAAATCTTTTACATTTATCAGGTAATTCCTACGTGGGAATCTGACACAACACCTTATTTACATCCATTTTGACGAACCCTGCCGATCTTAAAGTCTGACTGACTCAAAGATAAAAAATTGTGTTTTTGCAATAATACATTTAATGCTTGTCACATATAACACTGGGTGAAGATGATCGATGCCCTTCATAATTATAGCAAATCACAACTTAAAATTCCGAATTCGGATATTTTATACAGTATCCTATATGGTACTTAGTAGGGTTATAAACCAGAATCCCATTCTAGAATTTGGGGAAGAAGGTTTGAAAATGTTTTTCATAGTTTGAAGGGTGCTGAAATAAAATTTTTTGGTCCAACTCTGGAATGGGGGGGAACGTTGTAAAATAAGGGTGTAAAAATTAGTACATGGGTAAATTTGGAATCAATTCAAATTGTGTTTAATGTACACCAATATTTGTCTCATATCAGGATTAACAAACAAGGATAGTTTTTTTATATGTTTTCCGACCTTTAGTTACACGGCTACAGCCCTGAAAGGTTCAAGGTCATTCTGTGCAAAAAATCCAATGATCAGATTTGTTGAAACTGGTGTCAAATTATTGCCCCTGCATCATACTGAAGCAAGAAATTGAATTAAATATTTGGGTGATAGTCCTGTATACATTTGAAGGCCAAGTTTTTGGTGACCCCTATAGCCATGTAGACCCTTGTTCCATTTTTGGCACGAATACGAAACCGAATGCCCACTTGTAACATAGGTCAAGACGAACATTTTCCACCAGTTTAATCATTCAACAAAATCGGAGCACACGTTAACGTTTACCCCCCATGATGACCTTGAACCTTAATAGGTCCCGAACTAGACAAAGTATCCTTTTAATACTTATAATAAGACAAATACGTTGGCAGACATTTAAACACAATTTGACTGATTTCAAATTTACCCTGTAAATTTACCCCTTATTTACAAAATTCCCACATTTCAAAGGTTGGACCCAAAATTCTGATCAGCGCCCTTCAAACTATAGAAAAACATTTTCAAACCTTCTCCCCAAAACTTCTAGAAGGGATTTGATTTTATAACCCTAATAACTGTTATACTCACACATTACGCTCCCATAGCATCTTGTACTGCTGGGGACACAGCGCCGACCCGATTCCGTTTTATCCGCATCGCTAATTGGCCGGCTATTCTTAGACATGCGCTCGTCATGGGACTCCCCAGCAGCCAAACGGCTGTTTGTGTTAAAAGGCTAGTCAAGGAATGAAAAAAACGGTTTCGCGGGTACCCTGGATATCGCGAAATCGACGAAACAGGTGGTTTCGATTCTGATGTTAGAAACGAGTTCCTCACAAAAAGAGACCACGTAGGTCACTAGTTTTTGAGTGCCTGGAGAGTGTGGCATGGACTCTTGACAGCAGCAATCGATAACTGAGCCAGCAGATATTGCTAAGGTAAGAAAAATGCTTGTTGGATCGTTGTTCACGTGTTTCCGTCCTTTCAAATAAACTTATATTATAAACTAGTTTTCTTCTCTTATCGTGTCCAAACATGTATGTTCTTCAAATATGGATCCAGCCGAGAGATGGGTAAACGTCCTGGGCTGCTTCACTGAATTCGCAAGGTTCCTTGTTTGTGCATTGTTGGCTCCAGCCAGTTGGCACAAACAAGAGATGGTCCATTGCAAACCAAGAGAGGTTCCATTGCTTGTGGTGCTGTTCCACAACCACAGGTAGTATACTGATCGGATTCAGATAGCACCACTTCTCAAGGAAACCTTAGATCGGCAGTTCTGGTTCTCAATCTGTTGACGCATCGCCATGTAGCACATGAGGAGTCAGTTCCAGGGGGAGGATTCACCAGGTTCAATACCGATAGATGTTACTTGGTTGATGGCAGTTTCTGTCCACAAGGCGACCTTTGACCTCCTTTGAGGACTGTTTCAAGAGGTTGGATTTTGTTAGATCTCTCTCTGGATTTAAGGCGGTGGGCAGCCGGGAATCTGTCCAGACATATGGTGGTTCACATTAGATACCTTGGCAGCTACGCTCTTGCATGCTCGTATACGCTACGCGGAGGTCTTTCGGAGGAATTCCTGCTAGGATGTATAAGTTTCGTTGGTGTTGGACGGAGGGCATCCTGTGATAAGGCCGGCAGGGAGGCATTAACGTTGAATCAAGCCTTGGCATGGGTTGTCTTTCCTATACAGGGAAGGCATACTCTGCAATGGTAGCACAGGGCAAGTGCCGTAGCTTTTAGGGTATGGGGCGAGCCACACCATCTTGTTGCCAGTGAGTTGTTTCAGATGTTATTGCGTGAACCATACTTTACTCTTCGTCTTCTCGACGAAGAGTGCGGTCCAAGGTAACTTCTAGGTGGACAGGGGTTATCACCAGTGCTCCAGGGTTGTACCAGACCACGAAATTTAAGAGGACAGTTGGCTTACGGTTGACGTAGATAGAAACACACACCTGTGCCTTTGATGAATTTGCACGTAGGTGGTTTTCCTCATAATAAGGAGTGCAGTGTCATCAAAAGCTTTGGAGAGTCTCTTCACAACAACTGTGAGTCGGCATCTTGTGTGGTAATTCCAAGATCGTCTGACTAAATAAAACGACAGGTCCTGTACTCCAAGGTTGGTCGTCGGTATAGATGTTGAACAGGAGAGGTGCAAGCACACTCCCTTGTGGTAGACCATTCTTGAGCCTACGCCATCGGCTCTTCTTCGCTCCTAGCTGAACAAAGAACATCCTGTTTGCCAGCAATCCTCGGATAAGCTCAGTCAAGCGAATGTCCTTGGCAATTTCCAGGATCTTATGGAGTAGGCAAAGTAATTTGAGCCACTGCGACCTTGGCAAATCTTCACTGCGCTAGGGAGTTCACAAGTTTTCGACGGTAACATGCCTAGTGGCTGACACGTACACAACAACTTCTCATATTCGGACCCGGTCAGATAGCGTTGATTCGTATTTTTTGTACCCTGGAGATTGCGCAAAATACTTGGCCTATCGCAACAATTTACGCACCAAAATATTCCTAACTAAATTGTCTAGTTAGGTGACTAGTTGGAGGGAGAAGTAGAGAACCCTCTTGTGGTCTCCCCTGTTAGTAACTGCCAAGCAGCGAACTAATCTCTACAACTCCAAACACTGTTTTCCATTAACATCATTTCTTAAGTATACCCATATCATGACTAGACCTCAGCGCAGGCCTTTTCTAAGGTCTGCCTTGACTATAGCGTCATTGAATGTGTAGGGTTTTTCCAATGCAAAAAGTAACATCATTGTTGATTTGTGTAACAATCTCCAGTGCGATGTCCTATCAACAACCACCGCCCAACCATACCAGGAATGGTCCTTGCCACCGAGAGACCACATCGACAATACGGAAGTGCTATATTTGTGAGAACAGGCACCATAGTAAAAGCAACCTCAATGTCTGTTGATGACAACATCAAAGTGTTCACCATTGAGCTTAGCTCTGTCATAGTTACATCCGTCTACAAACCTCCATCAGTAGACTTCAAGCACCCTCAACTCAACCCTGGGAATTCCACCAAACCTCACTTCTTCATTGGCGACTTCAACAGCCATAGTACTCAATGGGGCTACAATGAAACTAACAAAGACGGACAAGCTGTCGAAGAATGGATAGACAGTCAACATCTACGTCTCCTTTACGACTCTAAGATGCCGCTATCATTTCATAGTGCCTGCTGGAAGAGAGGTTACAACCCTGATCTAGCTATTGTTAGCAAAAACATCTCTAACCTGTGTAGCAAGATTGTTCTGGATCCTGTTCCACAAAGTCAACATCGACCAATCGGAATCCAAGTCAACGCTGCAGTAAGATCAAACAAAGTGGACTTTTAAGCGCCGCTTTAATACAGGAAAGCCGACTGGCAAGGATTCACTGATGACTGGATCAGAACGTGAAGAGAGTTGCTCCAGAACCCCATAACTATGACAAAATTTGCCCAACTAGGAACAAGACCTGCGCGGAGATTCATACCCGGAGGCTTTGTAGAATGGAATATATACCAGGCCTTTCCAAGGAATGTGCTAGAGAATATCAAGAGTTATATCACCATGTTTTGAAGCTGATCTTTTTCGGCTGAAACAACCTGCTAAAAAGGTTGAGGAAGAAGTTCGGAGAGGATCTCCCAGAAAAGTACAAAACTGGGTCTTTAATTGAATACAACGATAGACCCATACCAGCAAGACAAGCCATGTCTTACCATCAAAGCTCCGAGGGGATCCAAACAGAACCTCCAGGCCAAATGTCACACCCAACAAAGTTGCCCACCAACTGCTTTTTTAAATGGCAAGTGCAGCAAGAACCCAAGAAGAAGAAGATCAAACTAGACCATAAGAGGTATAGTGGTGACCCTGGTTTCAGTCGCCCCTCAACATGGACGAATTGGAATCAGTATTGCTTCTAACTTCAACCGAAAAAAAGCAGTAGCCTTGACAAACATCTCTACTGAGCAGCTAAAAAATCTTGGCCAAGTACAAAAGGAAGGGCTTCTTGAGCTCTACAATTGCTGCTTATTTCCCACAGGCTCCCAAAGATCTAGGGGGAAACACATGTTATGGCACTCCTAAAGCATGGGAAGATCCATCCAATCCCAAGAGCTAGAGACCTATATCATCCTCAGCCATACTACAAGCTCTTTGAAAGTCTCCTGCTCAATCGTATTGCACTTGTGATAGACGAACCCTCATACCATGAAACAGCAGGGTTTCCGCCCAGGACAAATCAACAAACAAGCCAAGTACTAACTAAACTCAACACATTGAGGATGCGTTTCGAGAAGGGTATGGTAACGTCTACCTATCAGCAGGTACGACAATGTTAATCAAATATAGCTAACGATTCTCTTAAAACAGCTGGGAAATTCAAGATGGCTAACAAATCATGTAAAATACACGATTTTAGGCCCGATTTTTAGTCAAAAACTCATTTTGACCGGCCATTTTGGGCAAAATGAGAGTCCACCCCCGTCCCCCCCCCCCCAACCCCCCCCCCCCCCCCCCCCCCCCTTAGTTCTTCTGGTAGTTGAACTAAACAATTACTTAATAATGCAGTACAGTGGTTTTAAGAAAGATAATCGGTAGACAATAACTTAAAATAAATAATGGTAATTAAGACCAGTTAGAGAACGAAATAATCCCAACAATGCAGTAAAGAATACACTACTGTAATGAACCTCAATATCAGCCATTTAATTCTTTTTAGCCGCCATTTTGAGAAACAAGGATAGCCCTATATGCTTTCTTGTAGTAGCTCAACCAATAAGTTAACAATGCATCGTATATACGATAATATCTTAAGGCAATCCATCAATGTATTGACGTTGTGGTGGCCATTTTGCAATTCTTTCGATAATTGGAAATTCATTTGTCAAATGCAAAGAGCAATGTTGTTTGTAAAATAAAAATGGGAAATTAAGAGGTTTTCTTGCGAAGTTCTCAAACGGAAAAAATACGGTTTTAGGTTTTTTTAGTAGACTTTTTATTTGCCGCCATGTTGTTTTTAGGTCAAAACTCAGGGTGGCCCAACGCTTATTTTGAGAATATAGTATATTACAACATAAAAAAATCTAGTGAATATGTGGTAGGAAAGTAGATTAGTTATGACCTGGGATTGTAACCTGTCTATATAGTATGCCCTCCTTCAGTGATTATTACTACAAAAATATTTCAGTAATTTTATGCTATACATAATCTACAGATACTAGCATTTAAAATTAATTGACTAAAAAAAAAAACCCTTTTGACATTTAAGCGCCCTCTATGGGGCATTTATCATCAATCCTTATGATTGAAATAGCTTACACAATAAATAGCATTAAGGAAAAAACCCAAAATGATTTCATTTTTTTATTCTCAGATAGCTGTTATACTTTAACATGTGGTTTTACTGAAGTTTTGGAGCCATTTTGATAAACACCCTCTATGAGATTTCCACCACATTTCTCAGAAGTTGCACAAAAAAATTTGTTCAGCATCCTGGGAAAATCACTTGCAGTTAGTCCATTTTCCCTATTCAGTGTGCACACAGTGCATTCAAATAGGCCTATGACCTGTCATGGGTACTCTGTGCTTAACGCATTGGACATGAGAGAAAAACTCACGTCGTGACGAGAAAAGTTGCTCAAGGATTTTGGTAGAAGCTTTAATTGTAGAATATATTATCATTAAAACATTCTGTGAATTTATTATGATAGAACATCAGAAAAATCCGAAAATGGTAATTGATAAAGAGTAGTATTTTTGGTAGGTATAATTCTAACTCTATGGCAAAAATCACCAGTGATTGCTGGTCGTATTCAAGAGGGCACCATGGACCAAACGGTTAGACCTCTACTCTTCGTAGAAGCTGACACCAAGATAATTCGTATTGCTACATGGTGATGTAATGGTTGACATACGATGCTGAAAACAGATCCGAAACGACCATTTCTAACAAGGCTTCCAACATTTGTAAAAACAGGCCTACTCGGCCATTTCATGCACACCATGTGTGGGTAATCGCTCATCCATAGCATGTTATTGATCAGTTATTGGATGGTGCCCTGTGAAGTGGGATCACTTTCATACGATCAAACTTATGAATGGATTCAATGTCACAATGATTTGGGTTGGGTGAGCAAAAGGTGTCGAGGCCCGTTTGCAGTGGACACTAACTGCACTATGTATAAACAAATACTGTCAACATCTGCTTCTTTACTTTGATTTTACTTGTATTTTTAAATAATAATTATTGATATCATTTTTACTCTTAGCTGTTTTTAACTTTAATATGTCTTTCTGGAATTTTGGCGGCCATTTTGGAGAGTTATCCACATTTCCCAAACTTTGGACCTACAAAATCTTGATCAAAAATTCTAACTTTTTAAAAAAAAAAACATTAAAATCTCACTTGATTTATATTGAATTTTAATAATAATTGAAAACAGCCACCAAAACGCTGGAATTTTTGAAAGGCGGCCCTCTAGGGGTAATTATCATAAATCCTAACATTTAAAATACATAATACAATAACTAGCATTAAAGAATACACACCGACCATTTTTATTTTCATTGGACTCTTAGATAGCTTTAATATGCCAACTTTCTGGAATGTTGTCGACCATTTTAAAAAACGCCCTCTATCGCGAGTTCGCACACATTTCGCGGCAAGGTGGACCGGAGAAAAATGCGTTTGTTCCATTCAGCACCCTTGAAATTACAGAAAACCCCTTCATCACCTTCTTCACCAAACTTCAAGAATGGGACTTTAATTTTTCCACAGAATTATTAAATATCTTTCCATTTTCCATAAATACGTGTGCTACCAAAGCTTGATTTTTATGATGCTGTTTGAGGTAACTGTAATAAGACTCTGCTGCGTGATCTATTGAACTCTATTATGCGGGTTCCTGTGAGAACAGATCACGCCATCTATGTATAAAATGGGATAGAAACCCTTTGTAAAACGAAATGGAATACAATTTTACCCTCGCCCTTTCTACAAATGTATACAGGGCTGTCCCATACCGACATATGTAATAAAATTTCCATTAGTCCGGAATTTCTAATCCTATAGAATAGGTACAAATTGAAATATTCAATTGAGCTAAATCCTTGACTATGGCATGCTTCTAGTCACCCTGATAAGGAAATGTAATAGTTTGTCTACTAACTTTGAACTTTAGTTTGTAGAGGCATAACAGTCCGGCCCAAAAAATTTCAAAGTCATTGTGGGTAAAATTTTCAAAACCGTATACGATTTTAATTGAACTTAGTCAAATTACTCGTGCATGTTCTATCGGTAATATTATACCATAATGTTCATATCAATTCAAACTACTCATGTTTCGAAATATTGACACCGATATGCGTGGCTTGCGACCCCCATAATCTAGCCCTGGGGTTTTTGCGTCTTTCCGGGCGTTTTATCCTCAGCATTTTTCCACGCTTTTTTTTTTTTTTTGCAAGCGAGGTGTTTAATGAAAGATCAAGACCTAGGTAACAAAATGTATATTTCGAAAACTTTCAAATTGTCGGACTTGGCACAATACTGATCGAAAAAACAGGCCGCGATACTTTTTGTGCCGTCTACTTACACTAATCTATTAACATCGATTTCGTATCGTGAAGGTTGATGCACCACAGCTGCGGCGTGGTCGTCATCGTATAGGATAAATGGGTCCCCGAGGCCAATTCGAATTGCGTTTCCAAAAAGGATGTTTTAGAATATTTGTTATACTATACCAGTAGGAACGCCAACGACGCATATAGCCGTTAAAAGGTCAATTTTTAAGGGTTCGAACTTTGGTGAGCGGCATGAGCACTCGTGGGTACGAGAAACGATATTTTTTCGCGCGGTTTTCATTAGCAATTTAATTGATTCATTATTAACACAAGAGAAGACCAATTATTCCCACAGACTGCAGAATAAGTCTTAAATATGTATATTTTGTTTATAAATATACAAATTTTCAATCGGCTTTCTACAGAGTCGATATAAGGCAAATTTAGTCATGATCATGTTTTTTTTTTTTTTTTTTTTGTACAATTCTCCCTTTCATTTGATACAAAAATCATTATCCTGGGATGTAAAATAAAGGTTTTATGATAAAAACATGATTTTGAGGTGATTTCTTCAAAAACATGACTGAAATAGTAAAAAAATCAATTTTTCACCCACAACCCGGCGGCTGCTGCATGCAAGACTTCGATTTTCGGATTCAGCGGAAAATTTTGGATAAGAATAATCTTCTCAACCATCTGACCTCAGACGGGGCAATAAAACCTTGCTAGCTGAGGGCCTAACAAACCACCTTGTTAGCTCAGTTAGCAAGCGCGCTAATCAAATAATACGGAGTGTGCGGGTTCGAGTCCGGACAGGGGCATACTTTCTTTTTCAACACCTCTGTGCGCAGGCCAGCTTAAAGATTAAATATTCAAGTTATACTCTTATTACTATCAATTTATTATTTTTCCTGATCTCATTTGGGTGGGGGCTTGAGAAGTAGGCGGATTTTGCGTGGGACCTTTTCCCTTTCCAAAGCAGTTAACGCCACTGTAGACTGAGCACCTTTACCGGTTTTTCCTTCATGTAACATCTGTTCGAAATAATCAATATGCACATGTATACAGTTGAATGGTGTATAGGCTTAACTGATTTTTTCATCAAGTCTTTTTACCATCAACTGCCGTAGCTTAATTCAGTCATCATTATTTTTTTTTTTTTTTTTTTTTTTGCAATGTTTACATTTTTCAAGTACCTGCGAATGTGCATATTATCAAAATGAATGACTCAATTTTAGCATGATGAGATAAAATTATTGGTATATTTCATCTTCTGATAGGATTTATCGATGGCAATGACCGCACTTGTTAGAAAATTCAGTTTGAAAACACGTTGTGAAAATGATAGTTGACAGATAGAGCAACTATAGATCAATTCTATACCTAAAGAGTTGATCTATCGCTTACTACACATACCACCTTGTTAGCTCAGTTAGCAAGCGCGCTAATCAAATAATACGGAGTGTGTGGGTTCGAGTCCGGACAGGGGCATACTTTCTTTTTCAACACCTCTGTGCGCAGGCCAGCTCCCGCAAAAGATTAAATATTCAAGTTATACTCTTATTACTCTCAATTTATTATTTTTCCTGATCTCATTTGGGTGGGGGCTTGAGAAGTAGGCGGATTTTGCGTGGGACCTTTTCCCTTTCCAAAGCAGTTAACGCCACTGTAGACTGAGCACCTTTACCGGTTTTTCCTTCATGTAACATCTGTTCGAAATAATCAATATGCACATGTATACAGTTGAATGGTGTATAGGCTTAACTGATTTTTTCATCAAGTCTTTTTACCATCAACTGCCGTAGCTTAATTCAGTCATCATTATTTTTTTTTTTTTTTTTTTTTTTGCAATGTTTACATTTTTCAAGTACCTGCGAATGTGCATATTATCAAAATGAATGACTCAATTTTAGCATGATGAGATAAAATTATTGGTATATTTCATCTTCTGATAGGATTTATCGATGGCAATGACCGCACTTGTTAGAAAATTCAGTTTGAAAACACGTTGTGAAAATGATAGTTGACAGATAGAGCAACTATAGATCAATTCTATACCTAAAGAGTTGATCTATCGCTTACTACACATACCACCTTGTTAGCTCAGTTAGCAAGCGCGCTAATCAAATAATACGGAGTGTGTGGGTTCGAGTCCGGACAGGGGCATACTTTCTTTTTCAACACCTCTGTGCGCAGGCCAGCTCCCGCAAAAGATTAAATATTCAAGTTATACTCTTATTACTCTCAATTTATTATTTTTCCTGATCTCATTTGGGTGGGGGCTTGAGAAGTAGGCGGATTTGCGTGGGACCTTTTCCCTTTCCAAAGCAGTTAATGCCACTGTAGACTGAGCACCTTTACCGGTTTTTCCTTCATGTAACATCTGTTCGAAATAATCAATATGCACATGTATACAGTTGAATGGTGTATAGGCTTAATTGATTTTTTCATCAAGTCTTTTTACCATCAACTGCCGTAGCTTTCAGTCATCATTAATTTTTATCTTTAGAGTGCATTTCTTTCTATAAAATTACTAACAACTTAACCACCTATTTTCCCTTCTCAAAGTTTCCAAGAGACACAAATAAAAGCTCGGTTTTATTCTAAGCGTCAACAACATTTCTGCACGAGGTTCGTATCTACTTGTGTCATGCTTGCGTGTCATTGTCACGCGTGCAAACACCTTTCAGATCGAAACAACAACATGCGAATGGCCGTCTTAGCAGGCCATAATTCACGATTTTTTCAGACAAACTAATGTACATTAAGATCTAATTCTGTAGCATTTTTCGTAGATGGCGAATTCTCATGGGCCTAAATATATTCTTTTTTGTCGTTCGTGACTCTGACTTTCGCCCATTTTGGTACGTATTTTTGGCCTGTTTAGCTTTAATTTTCTCGCACGAAATGCACATATATCTACCAATTTCTACTGGAGATCAAAGTTTAGTATCTTATATGCATGGTAAATTACATAAATTTAACCGAAAATTTAATATCATTTCGATATTTAAATTTTTCTTAGTGTACTCGCACTCGCAAATCTGAGCGCTTGGATTTAAAATTTTGTGACGTCATATCGGGGGTCACGTCCTGTAATAAATACCGGAAGTAATGCCACTGGCGTTCCTACTGATACGAGTTATGTGACATTATTGGAACACCGTCTTAAAAGTACTAAAATAGTACAGTAGATTCCTACGATAGTTATATCTGGGGAAGTAAATAATAATTTAAAAATTACTAAATACAGACTGTGTGTCCCCAAGGTTATTGTATAATTTAACCTCTTAATAGAATGAACGGAAACTATAAACATTAAACAGCCTATTTATCATGTTTTGTATAATTTAACCTCTTAATAAAATGAACGGAAACTATAAACATCAAACAGCCTATTTACCATGTTTACATCATTGGCATATTGGTTCAAGATTGATAAATAGATAATTGACTTTTTAAAAAAAATTAGTATGGTTTGCAGTTGTATCAGAATTCATATCTGTTTGTAATTAATTCATTTAACGTGGGCAAAATTACTTAATATGAAACATATGAAACGTGTTAACGTGGGCAAAATTACTTCATATGAAACATGAAAAATATTTAAACTAACTGGAAAAACATATATTAAGTAAATATTGAGTAATTTAATCCTAGTGATATAGATTGATGTGTTATTTTAATTGTAGGATTGGTATATTTCATCTTAGTGTGGGTTGGTATGTCAATGAAAACAGTTCCGTAGGATTTTGGTGCTTAAGTTGATTTTCTTGCTGTTTTTCATTCAATAGGGACCAGACAGTCAGAAAAATGATGGGGTGCAAATGTTCGGACTGTGACACCTTCCCAAGGGAGGAAATGTTACTACAGGGAAAAATTTAAAATCGAGTCAAATTGTGTTTTAATGTACATTAACATGTTCTTCTCCTTATAAGGATTAGAAAAAGTATATATTTGCCTAGGTTCCGACCTTTAGGTAAAGCGCTATAGCCCCAGCCCCATAATGGTTCAAGGTCATCCTGGGGTAAAATTTACCCAATGCCTCAGATTTTGTTGAAACTGGTGATGAGTTGTTTGTATGTCTCACAGGATCCAAAAATGTATTATTTTACAGTGTGTGACATTTGGTTGCTAATTACTAGCAAAATGTCGCAAGGTCTCATGGTCTATGGGGGTCACCAGAACTTTCCCTGCTTGTCGCATGGTGATATCAAAAGATCAATAAAATGCATTTTCTGTTTCAGTATGACACAAGGAATCATTGACACCACTTTCAACAACATTGGATCATTTACCCCCAGGGTGACCTGAACCATTACGGGGCTACCCGCTTAACTAAAGTTGGAACTAGGCAAATATATACTTTTTTAATCCGTATGACGAGACGACAAGCGTTAGGTACATTAAAACACAATTGACTCGATTTAAATTTTTCAATGTACTAACATTTGCACCCTTGAAGAAAGGGGCATCAGTAGGAAAATTTGCACCCCATCATTTACTGACAGTTTAGGTTCCTATTGAACCCAAAACAGCAACAAAATCAATTTTAGCATGAAAATCCTACGGGATACTACACCAACCCACACTATATGTATGTTAATTAATTTCTATAAAAAATCTGTATTTTAGAATAACATCCTGGTAATATTGTATTACAAGGAGACCTTGTATTATTTTCCACCAAGGACGTCACGTTTTCTTATGTTTTCACCACCACCACCACTCCTACTTAAATTAAAGAAGAAGCAAATTGAGACAGTAAATACGATATAAAACAACAAAATAACTTAGATGGTAAGATGACCACTGCAAGTATACAGAATATGTCAAAAAGAACCTACCCAAAAATAACAGCAATGTTTGGCTACTTAGTGAATATAAAGCTTTTTGGGGATCTATTTGAAACTCAAGTGAAACAAAATGAGTGAACTCGGAAATAAAGTGACCCAATGGTGAGAATTTCCCTCAAACGATGCAGAACTACACTTTGTAGTATATAAAGGTCTCGTCCGGCCTCAGTTAAAATATTGCTCCACCATCTGGGAACCACATCAGCAAGTGTATATCAAAGCTATGGAAGTGGTTCAGAATAGGGCAGCAATAGAGCAGCAAGTGATGACAGAAGATAAAGTACTGTATCTTTAATGGTGAAAGATCTTGAGTGGGATACACTTGAAGAAAGTGTCTGGAATTGCTCCACCAGACATCCGTCGTAGTGTAGCGAGCTGCCAAGTATCTAATGTGAAGCACCCTATGTCTGGACAGAAACCTGCTGCCAACCGCCTTAAATCCAGAGAGAGTTTCTTAAACAAAGTCCAGCCTCTTGAATCAGTCTCTAAGGAGTATAAGAGAGTCGCATTGTGGAAAGAAAGACCGTGCCATCAACCAAGTAACATCTATTGGTATTGAACCTGGTGAGCATCATCCACCTGGAGATGACTCCTCATGGGCTGAATGGCGATGCCTCATCAGATTGAGAACCAGAACTGGCCGATCTAAAGTTTCTGGCAGAAGTGGGGCTACGGGAATGCAGATCAACACACTTTTTTTTAACTGCTGTTGGTTTGGAACAGCACCACAGACTATGGAACATATCTTGGTCTGCCCACTGTTGGAGCAACAATGCACAAACAAGGACCTTGCGGAACCATAACACAAACCCGCAAGGTCGGGATCAACCAAAACGTTGTGAATAACCTTTTCTCAAGGATATCAAGTGAACAATGAATAAAACAGAAGGTGCTGGAATCACGAAATGCACCTTTAAGATGCATTTTTCTCACATTTACCTTTGAAAAATATTTAAAATATTATACTGTTTGTAATATGGCGGCCATCTTGGAAATTACACAATTGTATATCTCTTTCAGAATGCCCCATCATGCATTGCATGCTTTGCATTTAACCAAGTAACCGCCACGTGCATGGTATATACATTCTTACTGTAAATTTGAATATATGAGGAATATTTGAGTGTTACCTTCAATAGATAAAAAAAGGAAAACAAGTTGAGTCTATTAAGCCCAGAGGTTTTTCATTGTATAATCGACTAACCATTAGCAGAGATACGCCTGATTTGAAACAAGTTCTGCATAGGATTGTCTGGAATTCTGAAAACATCATCTGGTGACATCTCAAGATGTTCGCACATCACTTTCAGATTAGAAAACCACCTATATGTATCTGAGTCATTGATTGTTTCGAAGAATGAGTCTTCATCAGAATCGGAGTCAATTCCGCTGGTAACAGAATGGACAGCTAGAGCTAAAGTTGGTGGTATACCGGTAGTGCTGGTTGAGTGTATCTCACAGGAGACACGTGTCATCTACCAGTCGCCAGCCATGCTGCAGAGAAGATGGATGTTCCTTTAATTCAAAGTGCATTTGAATTATATCATGTTGTTGACTCAAGCAGGTGGTATGTGACTATCATCATCAGGGGGAAGCCGAATGGTGAATTTCTTTTTGTTATTTTCCACTTCAGAATTTGAGCCCAACCTGAACTTTTCGTCGCCATAAATGTACTTGAAGAACAAAGGCTTTCATCCCTGAGAGGACATCAGCTCCGAGTGAAAGGCTTTCTGTGCATTGTTGAAGAAGTTTTTCTGCCTTCTGGGTCTGCTACCTTGTCTGACAGTAGATTGCTGCAACTTGTTCTAACAGAGTAATATTACCTTTTCTCTCACTGTCAGCAGCAGTTCTGCAAAATGTATCTCATAAATACATTGGAAATGGCTCCGGTTGCGATTGAGACGGAAATCTACTGTCTGCTGGCGAGTCCTGGATGCACTCCAGTTCAGACACTCAGACACCGATACAATCCTTCTATCAACATTTATGCCGCACTTCGGGAAAAGGGTTATTGGAATCCCATGGTCATTGACTGTCAGGACACCGATGTTTATGTCCAAGCAGCATATGTCTCCCATCATGTTCCAGGGCTGTTCCTCAGCAATGCGAAACAAACCTTCCACTCAGAGCTGACGTCCTGTCAGACCTGAAAGCCTTTGTTCGCAAGTACTTCTAGGGCAACAAAAATACACAAGTGCAGATCAGGCTCCAGCTCTGCATGTGTCCATTTTAGCAGTGGTCTCCGATTCTGCGAAACAGACAGAGATTCAGATACATCGGTAGACACTTCTGAATCCAAACGTAACATGTAAAACTCTTTGTATGGTAACTACTTTGGAAAATTTCCATATATTCAAATGGTATATTGCGGCCACCTTGGGATTTCACATTGAAGATGCATGCCCATAAACAAGGTGATTAACAACTGTTTAAATGATCACCTGATCATCAAATTAGTCAAAACAACTCTTATCAAATATGTAAGTTATTTTACTCCATAGTTATATTCCAAGATGGCTGCCAGTGGCCATTGTAGATTTTTCACAGGGTTCGGACCTGATCATTTATTGCATAATCGCAATTTTGGATTTTTGACTAATATTTCTATATTTTGCGGATTTCGAAACCAAAGACAATTTTTTATTCATTTTTGGAGGCTTAAATTACACCTATCCATTATCTTTCATTGAAAAATGTTCAAATGGCTGTCTCCGCTTAATTGCTTCTGATGACTTTTTTGTGAACACCTGAAAAACATTAGCTTCACGGCCGCACTCTTGGATTTTCAGCCTCAAAATTATTAATTGCAAGTTTTGTTGTTTTTTTTTAATTTTTTAGTTTTTTTGTGTGTTTTCAAATTTTTCAGCCCACATGTAATTCTATGACAAATATCTTAATAAAATACAAGTTAATGGCTTGTCTTCGACTTAGTTATATATTTTTAATTTTTTAGTTTTTTAATCATTTATTTTTTTATAGTAAAGGTAACATTCATCTAACAAAATACACTTGACCTTCGAACTCAAATTTCTGGTCACAAAATTACTCAAAACACATGGCATAATTGATTATAACAGATGAACTGGCTTGGAATAGGTTCAAATGAACTCCTGGTCATTCCACATTAGGCAAAAAGATACTTATTCCAGTGTTAGTTAAGGCACTATCAGTGAATTTGCTAAATCAGAAAATCGAAATAAATAATCAAAAATCAGATTTTAGCAAGACTGTAACAAAGTCAAGTATCTTTACATACCCTGCAAATGGTAAGACCAAAGGCAATGTAATAAGGACAAAATCGGACATTTTAGTCATTACTGTCCGTTCGGACACTACTACAAAACGTAACTGAATGGAGTTGAACTCTGCCGTTTCTTCCTTTTCTGTAGTTCTTAGTGGAAAAAAAGGGAACTTTGGAGGTTCTAGAGACTATCCTTCACTTTTAGGTTATTCCTCGAATTTCAAATTATTTTGACCTTTCGGGCGGAATCACTGATGGTGGCTTAGCTTTGTTCAAGAGATACACAATTGGGCAATTTCCAAGATGCCCGCCGGTGGGGGCCAGTTTTGGATCTGCATAGTGATGGTGACTTCCACATTAACAAACTACCACACTTGTGAAATGATTTCTGGTCATGTAAACACTTAGGAACACAATACATTAACCATCTTCAAAGCTGAAGTGGCTTGGACTTTGTTAATATATATATCATCTATTATATTATATATATATATATATAGTAGATATTATATATATATAGATAGATATATTAATATATATATATATTATATCATATATATAAAAATATATATATGAGTGATTTTGTGGAAGCCGTTTAATCTCGTCACAGCCGAGGGCGTGTGGCGGTTTTCCATTGTAAACAATCGAACCATTTTGGCTGTTCACTAATATAATTTGTTTTGTTTCTTTTAGCCCGAACAGTCTTTTCAGGGGCCGTAGCCAGGGGGGCGCACCCCCCCCCCCAAATGATCAAAAGCGTGACACACGACTTTTTTCATGATTGAAAGTTCCGATTTGCCATGTTAAGGTCCGTTTTTTCCTGTTGAAGGTCCGCTTTGTCATGTTGAAATTCTGTTATTGTAAGGGTTGTGGTTATGTGGAATGCACTGCTTATTGTATTTTTTGTAACGGCGACGATGGATTATTGTTACATAACTCCCCCCTTCCCCCCTCCCCCCCCCCCCCCACGCTCTTCAGAAATTTGGAGCGACGGTAAAAAATTTGTGGGCAAAACCGGCGAGGCCACGAGCGAAACAAAAAATTGGTTTTTTGAACAAAAAAAAGTACACGCTGGCAAATCGCAACCACCACAAACAATTTCCTGGCACGGTGCCTGGTCTTCTTCGTATACAATACAAATGAAGAGCGCCGCTCATTACTCTCATTATGAATGGTGATGTCATATTGGATACAGGGAATTTCGGGAAATTCTGAAATAGGTTCATACGTTCGAGGAAACCTCAGGTTGGTCAAAATTATATGCGCAATGATATTGGACAATCCGGTATAGTCTCGGCTATCGAAAGCTGAAACAGAATTTAAATAAGACTTTACGTTGGTGAGTGTTGTGTTTGTGTTAGTAACGTTGCCGCCATGAGTCAATCCCGGAAATTGAGGGTTGAAAAAGTACTCCTAAAATAATCGTAGATTATGCTCGATATAATGTGACTAGTGAGATGTACTAACCAAGTTGAATTGGGGAAAATGCAAGGGCGTATTGGATGCTGTCATATTATATGCGCGGAACGTGTTTGTGGTGCGCGGCAAGCATGGTTTGCATGGAAATGTGTGTATATTTGCAACGCGGTGAATTTGAACTTAGGGCAGTCAGGAATGTATACACATGCGCGAATTGCCGTCGTTGACTAGCGCCGGTGACTGTCACTAGAATCAGGGGTGGGCGGCCAGATAGCGTCGTTTGCCGTTCCCATAGGTTTATCACGTAATCACTAAAAAGACCTTCACAATATAAACCTCAAAATATGTTTATATCAATTTTTTTTCCACTCAAATCAGTTGGAGTGAAGAATCAACTCAGTCAATATTTTTTTTTGGTATGAATAACGGTAACAAACGGGCTCCATTTGAAACTAGGCCGTTGACCTCATTTCAATCGCAGAGGTAACCGCTAATTTAAGCTGCGGACCATGTTATACAACCAGGCCCGGTACCAGGTAGCCCCAGGTTAGCCCATGCACAACCGTGGAATGATTCGTTGACCTGCCATGTGGCAATCCTCTCATGGTCTTCTTTAAAAAAACGATTTGATGATAGTTTTGCAGCACAATATGCACCACCGACTAAACTAAAGCAAGGTAATTTAAATCGGCCACGGCTCCGTACGGGAATTCCCACTCGCCACCGTACTCACTGATCTATTTATAACGCGCACAGTGACTTCTCACTTTCGGTCAACTGTTTCAGTGCTAGCTCGTCCAATGACTCGTTTTGCAGTTTTGCGCTATGATATGAGCTTGGCCGCCACCCCCCCCGCCTGAACGAATATCTTCTATACCAGGCTTCTAGAGAGGTTTGTTTGTGCTTAGTTGCTCATATGCTTTCAGCCGCTTTCAACATAGCATTGAAAATACAATCAACGATATGTTTAAGCATTGTAGGATCATTTCCCAAAATGTGATCAACCTCCAAAAAGAAAGAAAAACTTTAAATCAATAAAGCCAAAGCGCCTCGTAATCGATAATCCAAGCCCAGTCAATTTTTTAATCCATTCCAATATATCTGTTCCCAACTTCAAAAACATTTATACCATCATATTTTTGTCATAGCTTTTGAAATTTATTATTGTGTACGTTCCAATTCAATCATTATTATAGATTTCCCTTCCCCTTCCCCTTTAGTTTAAAACATTTTTTCATTTATATTTCATATCTCGTTAAGTCTTTTTCATCTTTTGGTCATCTAATTTCATCATTCACTTTTTAGCTCAGTATATTTCGTCTCTGTGCTGTAGTATAATCCGTGACTAACAGCTAGGCCTGTAACAGCGCAAAAAAAAATTTTGATCATAATGCCCAAAATTAAATCGAACGAAATGTCCTAATTTCACATTGATCAAATATTTAATAATAATTGACCAAAGACGAAATTGAGTTTCTCTGGGACGCAAAACTTATGATGCGGGATTCCCAGTTGCACGAGGAAGATATTGTTAGCGTCGGGGGAACGATGAACTTGCCGCGGGTTATAAAATTGTCAGATCTGCGAGTCTTGTAAAAAATCCTAAAATAACAACTGACCTTTCCTTCCCTTCCGTGTGGACGTACTTAATTTAACCTCAAACACGCAGTGTAATCCCGTAATGTGTTGGTAGCGGGTGCAAGTTTCCGGTGCTATTGTCAGTCCTCCCTGTCGGTGACGAACCGGGCAATTACGATGGCTCATAATTTTTCGAGTGGGTGTGCGATAAATAATAAAGTCTTACAAGTGAATCAATGTAGCTGTGACCAAATACAGCCTCCAGGACAAAGATTAACACAGACAATAAGACGACATTGATCGATCAATACTGCTAATTGGCTATAACGATTTCTTTCTCCCCCCGTGCGGCTTATAAATGTTCCGTGTGAGTTGTGTTTATTCATGGAACATTGCAGTGCCGGCTAAGATAGTTTTGCGTGCGACATGTTCCGTTGGAAGCTTCCTCCGAGCATACTTTTGCTTCTTGACACTGGGATTTCGCCTTCGACGAAATATGAAACATAATGAAAATATTAAACTACCTGGAAAACACTAATATAAAGTAAACTGGTAACTTTATCCTAATGATTAGATTAATGTTTATTTTAATTGTAAGGATTGTGTATATTTCATATGTATGTTCATTAATTCTATAAAAAAATCGGTACTTTGTAAATTAAAAAATTGGTACAGTTTTGTTGTCATAATTTTATTTTATACTATATATTTTTAATATGTAATATAAAGCAATTTAATCTTGTAAATGATTTTATTTGTTGCTGGGTGATGATGGAGGAACAGAGACATACTCTAGTTTTACCTGCATATGGACCCAGGGTAAAGAATAAACGAAGAAACAAACAAAAGCAAAAAAAACCAAACAAACAACCAAAGAACAAATAGAGTCTTTGATAATGAATATTCGCAACTATGTCTTCGCCCTCAATGTCGAATCTTTACACGAATTGAAGCCATCTTAAAGGGACATAATGGCATTAAAAAATTGACAAATGACAAGGACCCTTACTGAATCACTTCCACGAGTTTTGAAAACAATTTGGATTTTACATTTCTGTAAAAACAGTAAAACAGACGAGTTCCGTGGGGAGGTGGCAGTTTGTGGCATTTCTGGAACAAAGTATGCTACATGACACCCGCCATCATTTACCAACTGAAAGCATGTTGTCCATCAGATCAAGAACCATTGCTATTGTATATGGTGCTGTAAGTATGGTGCTAATCCCGGCTAACTCCATCATTCTTTGCACAATCGCAAATTCGTACTCAAGCCTAAAGATACAATGCCTGAATCCGGTCTAAATGCTTTTTGAATTTGGTGTCGCACAACATGCAGCACTGAAATTCTGTCAGGGATGTCACACAACCTTGCTTTTGTTCTTTTTTTAGAAATTGCCACACACTGCACTCCCCCGGAACTCTTCTGTTTTTACTGTTCGTTACAGATGTAAACATCCAAATTGGTTCAAACCTCATGGAAGTGCTTTCAGTAAGGGTCTTTTCATTATGTCAATTTTTTTCCTGCCATTATTTGTCCTCCTTTAAAGAGATTTTTTGGAGAACAATGTAGTTGTGTTTTATTGGCAAACAAAACTGGTAATTTTTAGCCATTTAATTAATATTATGCTAAAGGAATGCTTTATTACAAATATATTGACATATTTGAGTGTACTTTATCATGAAGTACACTTCAGATGTTACCAATTGGAAAGGTCGTTGCCATGGCAATCATAATTTAACCCTCCATTATTCATTTGCTAGTCTTTAAAACCATAAACTTTAGTAAAAATCGTAGTCAATTGCGGTGCTATGGTAATATCCTAACAGCGCAATATGAAACCTCCTCAAATGGAAACACTCAATCATATATTTAGACGGCCAGGTTGTCTTAGAGTGCGGGGACGGCCAAATCGCTTAGAGATGTCAAATATTTCGTTAATTTTTTTTCCCCAAGTAAAATAATTTTGTATTTAGAAGAAGAAGATTGACCAGTACATGCATGATTCTATCCGAACCTATGACGATGACGATGGCGAAACTCAATTCAATGTACGCGATGATCAAGTAAAATGAATATAAGCCTAGAGAATTATTCGACAAATATTATATAGAAACTCGGAGAAACTGGCGAGTATTTGAATTAAATAAAGACAAAAAATACACGGTCTCGAAAGCGGTCCTCTCGCTAACTAGGCGTGAGATTTACCCACTGGACCACAGAGAACTGTGTTACGTGGATATCAGAGAAATGAGCGCTAATGTATTTCAGTCTTTATTTTAGAGTCTCAAGCGGCCGTAATTATATATTATGTATTTAGAAGAAGATATAATTATAAAAATAATTTGGTGTGAAAATTGGTCGAAATAACTAAAAAAAGTATATCATCTTCATATGCTGTGGGGTGATTGTCTTTGTTCACAAATACTAAATCTACATGTATCAAAATAACACCAAAACTAGTAACTGATATTTTGGTAGACTATCTTGAAAAGACCTGGGATGAATATTCCTATAGAGGGATAGGAAGCACATGTAAATACACCCGTCAAATTTGCCTCGGCCTGATTTGGACAAAAAGAAGAAGAACAATTTGTAGGAAAACCAAGTTAAATTTCTCAAATTTAACGCTAAAACTGCACCGAAATTACATCAAACAAAATACATTATCCACCTTTGGAGTTTTATCATCGCTTTTGTAGGAGTAGTTTGAGGACTAAATTTGGTGTAGAGGTTTCCGAATTCGGCAACCTTTTACACATTTATCATTTTGGAACAGTAATAGCTAATTAACAATGTTGATTTCTAGGATTTCCTTGTGTTTCATGGAAAAATAAATTGGTAAAACAGCATAAGGAATATAATAAGCAAAATGAATACACCACCATTATGCAAATCTAACATGCGCTATAAAAATGTAGTTTGAGCACAAAGTTATTATAATCTAGCCGAGGCACACATTATCGTATAATAAATTCAATACAGAGTGAATAGGAAGCTTCATATCCCTCTCAGTATATTAGTCCCAGAAAAGACAAATGTGACCATTAAAAGCTCTCGAAATTTTATTTAATTAGAGCAGCTTCAAGAGCTCTTTGGTAAAAGTGTCCTCCTGTTGCGATGTTACGTAGAACCCTTTTTTCAACCCTTTTTTCAAATCTATTTACCCGTTGCATTACGAAATAAACTCATTTTAACATCCACTTGCTGGCCACATTCATGTTTTTCACACTTCAGTTTGTATAGAAAAAGTTTTGCCATGGCAATCATAATTAACCTCCATTATTCAGTCGTTTTTTTTTTTATTGTCTATAGCCAGTAAAATTATGTGAAAAGTAGTAGTAAATTCGGCTGCTAAGGAAAATACCTTAACAACATAAAAAAGCTGAAACTAACCTCAAATGGAAACAGTCAATCATTTTTACAGTTATGTAAACCACTGCTTTCTTGAGCAACATACCGTTGCAATTGCCAAACCATGGACTTACTTTGATTTTTATGAGGTCATATAAAAGGTATTAGTCATAACTGTATCTGTCTGTATCTGAGCAAATAAATACTATACAACAACCCCAAGCTGGAGCCCTGGTACAGGACGGTGTGCATTTAATAGACTTACTGAAGATGTTTAAAAGAACTGCTGATTTGAAGATGTTTTGGATCTGGTGTGAAATTATAGACGCTTGGAAGATTGTTGCAGAGTCTGACATTTTTGGCAAATTTTGAAAAAACCGGCCACAGTTTTTTTCTTGCAGCAATACTTGGTATGCTTTGAAAAAGAATGATGTTGCGTGAATGACCAATCAGCAGGTTGACAGAGTTTACAAGCCTTGGAACACTGTATGAGGATCTTATAGAAAGACGAGGTAGACAATTAATTGCTTACGAAATACTCATTCTAAATATCGACTTGGTGGCCACATTCGTGTTTTCCACACTTTCCGTCGTTGCCAAGGCAATCATAAATTACCTCCATTATTCCGGCTCGTTTTTGATTGTCAATATAGCCAATAAATTCGGTGAAAAAGTAGTTAATTGCGGTTTCCTTCCCTAAGATAAACTGAACCTCAAATAGAAACACTCAATAATATTTAGAGTATTTAAGGTAAACCAAAGTTTTCTTGAGCAACATACCGCTTGAAATGGGTGAAACTTTGGAATTACTTGATTTTTATGAGGTCATATGAGTCTGAGGTCAACATCCTTATCTGTGTGTATCTGCTTGCAATACAACAATTCCAAAGCTGGAACCAGGTACAGGAACGTTGACTTGAATACGTTGAGATCTTGGATTTGAATGATGGAGATTGGTAGGTTGTTCCAGTCTATGACGTTTTTGGCAAATAGGAAACTTATAAAGGTTTTTTCTTTCAGGCGAATAATGGTTTTACTTTTTTTAAATGTGGGCCGTGAGATTGATTGTGACATGATTGACGCTGGCAGCTAAGGATGTATATACAAGCTAAGATAGATCTTATACAACAATATCACATATTTACATTTGGAAAAAGCGATCACCATAATCACTCGGTTTGCGTACTTTGTTTCTTTTCAAATTATTTCGTAAAAAAATAATATTTGGTGTTTTTTCGGATTTTCTGATTTACCAAATCACCGATAGTGCGTTGATTAGAGCACTATCGGTGCATACCCTGCGGTGATGGTACGTGAGAGCCTCTGCTTTCAAATCTATTTACAGAGTCCAACCAAAATTTCATGGACGGGGAAGATTAAATAAACGCATGTGTGGAATGATAATTAATTTGTGCCTTGAATAATTCAAAGCACAAATTTTCGACACAACATATGAGTTAGTTTATTGTTGCTAGCATAATTTTATTTACATTAATTCATATTACATGGCAAAGATATGGATATAAAAATAAAGCAATAATAATATGCAGAAATTTAATCGAAATAACAAGAAAGGCGAATCCGCCCGCTCTTGTGAGCCAAGGGAAAAGGGAGGCAGCCCCCCCCCCTTCTCCGGTTCTTATGCCGGGTTCTTATGCCACAATTTCAAAAAGGGCTTTTGTTTATTTAGAAATAGATTACTTGATGGAAAGCATCGAAAACTATAGAACACCGTCCTGGATCCGCAGGATTGCAAGAGAAAGTGCTCCCGGAACATCGCCCGATGCGAGTTACATAATGTGTTTTGGTAGTCCATGTGCGGCTTCTCAAGTTTGCGATGACATTTTTTAAAAGGCATGCTACTGGTTTATCCATATTGCTTGTAAACAGGGAAGATGTGCTCACAACGCTTTTAAGGCGGAGGGTACACGCATTGGGGCCAATCGATGAATCCAATAATGGCCGCGATAGAAATTTTATTATGTCGAAATAATTCATTTGTTTATTCAAATTCAGAAGATGTCATGGTTTGCCCCATCTGTGTTTATGAGGTAATTCACTACCGTTCCCAAAGGTCTTTCTGAGTTGTACAATAAATTCAATCGTAGTTAAATAACATTTCCAACTTATATTTATTCTAAGTTTTTATAATATATGGTGCGGTAAGGGTAATTTGGCGCTATGCTACGAGTCCGAATTTTTTTAACAGTGTAATGCTGAAACAATGATGCCGTGCATACACAGTGATACAGGAAGTACCCCTTTACTCTGTTTTAACCCACGACCTTCTGACCATCTGTCCAACGTGGTAAAACGGACGCACCATTAGGTTCTCCGCGAGTAAAAAAATATGTTTTGCCCTCTCCTGCCAATTCTTTTTCGCTTCGTCAAACTGCGCTAGCCAGCATTCCCGCCAGACCGAACCATGACAACGCACAAAGGAATGAACTTGTATTAAGCCATCATGTATGTCAAGGTGAATTATTTTGTGTGTTCGCCCTTCTAACCAGTCTTCCAGCTGTGTCTTCTTGTAACCGAATAAAAAATCATCAAGAGGGGGGGGGGGGGGGTGATCATGTTTCACTCATTTTACATCGTCGGTGCTTCAATATATTTGTACAATGAAGTACTGCATAGAGATCACCTAGTACACGTTAAAAAACAAAAAAGAGTACTACTTTTTGAGCGTTTACCAAATTTCGACGCACCACCGGACTGTTATTTGCCAAAGCTGCAAAGTTTTATGTCATCAAGGGACCAACAGGACATTTTTTCATCTTGGGCTTTAAACAACATCTTCATGACTGCTCAAAGAAGACATTTTGCTGAATAAAATTCTCAAAGGACAAGCATGTATCATTTAACTACATATCTATGGACTTGGACCTATACGTTACCCCTACTGAGAGAGCACTTTTCCATATAAAGTGATGCTGTATTTTAAGGACGAACCATTATTCTGTCTTAAATACGTGTTAATGTTAATTTCCTGTTTGATTTCCAAATTCTTGAACCAATTACTTCTGATCAACCAAACTAAATTGCGTTGTTGTATTTATAAAAATAGAAAATCATTATTTTGTGGCTGTTTTCTTGTTTGTGTTAAAGTACATTTCAGATTTTGGTAGCGCAGGGGGAGTTAGGGGTCGAAAGAGATTCAAAATTGAATATAGTCCAATATTTTTAAGCATACAAATCGGTGGTATAGGTCCACACTTGTATAGTTTTTAAGCTCTGCCCGTAATACAAGTAAACTGTAAGGTTACGTGCCGAAGCCGAGTTATACCTTATACAAAATTAGAAACTGCTTCAATGGTGGCAAAAAACACTTTGTCATGTTATCACGATTGAAATGTGCTCATGAGGAAATGATGCAAAGTTGGGTGTGGACCTTCTATTTCGGTCTCGGTAAAATCCCACCGTCTCCGGTCTCCGTTGGGAGGTTGTTCGCCCATTTCACGAATATATAGCAGTCAATTTGTTTTATATCCGTATAAAAATATTTCTA
>JAMKCH010022387.1:0-55406 GCA_023653785.1 Ophioderma brevispina | reverse complement strand
CGATCCACCAAAAAAAGTGATTAGAGCATTGAAGACCAGACTCATGTAGGAATGTGTTTTTATCAAATTGCCTACTCTTAGTTCTTAAAATAGGTCATTAAAGAGGCATTCCAAATCACCCAGTGGAATTCCCTTACATCTACTAGTCAGGCCAAAAGGAACTCTTCAAAAATCGTAAGTCACAGGAAAAACTATTAGCTTCAAATTGATACAATTACATCAAAAAGGTACCGTACAGTACAGCTTGTTAGCAAGACAAACTATTTTTGTTCCGACCAGCAAAAATATTTCTAATTCAATCATAAATTCGATGACAACACCAGAAATGCGAACAAATACAACAACAAAACCCCTCACTAAACAAAATTAATATTCAGTTAAATATTCAGGTCCCAAAATTTGGAATGCATTAACGTAATAGCTCATTAAACTTGAAAACCATTAATGCCTTTAAACTAAACCTAAAAAATCAGCTGATTAATAAATATTCAAATAGGTCTATAATTAGGTATGGTTTTGATTTATCAATCTGTCATATAAAATTCATGTTATTTATTCCTTTAACTGCAATACTCTTCCTTTTCATATCATTCATCAATTCCAGACTGGATCACAACGATTTCATGCTCCCTTGCTTGATCGTGTTCAAAAAAAAAGTGACAATGTTTAGTTGTCTTTCCCTAGTGTTTGTCGAGTCCTGGTCCCATCTGTCCCGTCCCGTCCTGTCCAGTCTTATCCAATAATTTAAATTTAAATATATTTTATGTATGGTGGGGTCATGCTCAAAGTCCCCGGACTTATTATGGCTTCTCCTGCGTTGAATTCATGCAACTATACAAAACTCTGTACATTTTATTCATAAAGATGTAATATTTATTTTTTTTGAAATTATCTTTAAAAATATATTCATATATATCATCTTGTGAATGTTACTGACTGATTGAAAATGCTAATAAAAATATTGAATCGAATAATATAATAAATGATTATTAGCTCATTTTAAAAAAATCTCGTTTTGTGAACTTTGCCAAAACACTTGATTAAATTATTGTAAATCCATAGCCCAAGCCATAAACAAATTTCTCTCACACCCAGAGCACTGTGGTTGTTTTGGTGCAAAGCACATGTGCACAAATATCTGTGCATCACCCGTTACGCGATCAGTGTTGCATTTCTCTAGACCGATTTTGTTTCCCCCAATAATCGCAAAAATCAATCGAGGAAGAAAGAAAATGCCTCTAAAAAAGATTCCCAATGATAACGCACAAAAGTCTCCCAAGGAACTCTGTTAATTGGCTTTTAAAAAAGTCAGAGCGACAGCAAAGTGGTATCATAAATAGTAAAAAACATGGATGTTTTATAAATCATTTAACTGGAGCCTGATTTCCCGTTCCCAATGTTGACTGAAAAATATGCATTTTACTTCTTGAAAAGTGAAATGCCCCAAAATACAAATAACAACCCCTAAAACGAAATGGACCGTCCCTCCCAGTGAACCCAGGTCACACCCTGTAGGACATTGCTCCTCATTTAGTCTCCGTTTGGCCCAAGCCACACCGGGACGTACGAAAATTTTATGTTGTGGGGCAGGGACGGAGTGGGAAGTCAACATTGGAAAGGGAATCAGGCCTCAGTTAATGATTTATAAACATAACATGTTTTGACTAAATCATAACACTGAGCTGATTCCCTTTACACATTTGACTGAAACATAGCAATTAACCTACAATTGAATGAATATTTTCAATCAACACCAGACTAGTTCATACTATCGGAGGTTGAACCGAATATTTCCGAGCGCGCTCAACAATCAGCACAGGATGGGAACGGAGACCAAAACCAAACATAAAGACACTATATGGACCTCAGTGATTTCCATCATAAAATTTTTAAACACATAGATGCTAACCTTACAACGGAATACTTCGGGGCGAGTGTCATGGTCGGCAACTTAGATTAAGTGGATTGTTTTGGTAGATTTAGTGCTGTTTCTGCAGAAGACCCTCACAACGCTTTCTTGTGGCGTCTCTACGTTCCTTTATACACCGACGAAAAACGTTTGTGGGAGCCCGTCCACAACAATTGCTTGGCAATTTCGCGATTGAGATTCCCTGCGGTGGTAGGCCCACGAGGAAATGATATTATACGAACCGAGTGAGCCCGGCCCTTGAGGGACCCGCCACCGCCCCGGAATCAGTACCTGAACCGCGGAAATCCATCTGGCTAGCGTCTCTTTGACGCGGGACCATGAGGGGCAGCGTGTGTGAGAAATAACCCGTCGTTCGAGCCCCGGAGAGAAGGCGGTTTGGCGCTTTATCTACTCAAGGGCCCGAAGGGGACACCACAGGCGATCCTCCCGCACCGACGATCTGTTGGCGATCCGGGGTAGGATAATTGTAGAGTGCCTAAAGGAAGAGTCTCTTCTTGGCCAAGAAAAGTCGGCCCTAGAAAACGAACTTAAAACCCTGTCCCGGAGAATCTGATTTCAGAGATTGAGATGTTTTTGATCTCAGAGCATCGTCTCCGGGAGGCAAGTGCGACCAGGAAGGCCGTCTTGAGAGTGACATGATTAAGCGAAGCCTCATTCACGTCAAACGGAGGCTGTAGTTAAGTAGTATAAACGATTGTTAAGGCTCCCAAGGAGGGACCACCTTCCTGGTCGGAGGTCGAGTGTTAAACATCCCCTCCAAAAGAACGGATCGTTCCATCTCGTGGATGGTAGACCGTCCTCAAACCCTCTGTGCGATAGCAAGGATGGCGGCCTTGTAATTTCTAACGGTACGCTCCATAGCAGACAAGGCTGACGGGCAGGGTTCAACGCTTGAGCACGTGTAGGTGGAAGTAATGGAAGCCGAGATCCACCGTCCCAATTCCGCACAATGCTCGGCGAGCAAGGCAGCGAGCTTGTCTGCAGCCCTGCGGAGCACGGCAGGAGTGCACGCGGGGAGATAGTCCACCTCCTCCCGCGCTCCGGAGCGGCTGACTGCCGAAGACGGGTCCGGCGGCTAACACCGACCGGGTGAGATGCCTACGAGACGGAGTCTCCCGCCTTACTGGCGCTGTCTTCTGAAACCTCTGAGTCGCGGCCGGGAAGAGTCCTGAGAGGCCGAGCGAGCGAGTGAGCAGGTTGAGGGGAGGGGGCCGGTGAAGCCAGTGGGGGTGGCAAAACTAGGACCTCCCACGGGGCAAGCCCACTGGCGCTGACTGGGGAGCCCACCCCCCTTGGCCTGAAGCCGGTGAACCCAGCACCACCGACGGGGGTGTGGCCGAGAAGGCATGTGGGTACACCCCAAGTCCCAGGTACGATAGCGATGGGTAGTGGACGGGTACGCCGCCCTGCCCGGTACCAGGCTGTGCTACCGCAGCACCGCCACTCACCATTTAAGTGGACAAGCGCTGCAGTAGCGGGGCGATAACACCGCTCGAAAGCGCGCAGTCGCCACCCGACAAGCACCTGACCAAAGGCTGGGACAGCCGCGGTGGAGGCGCGAAGTTGCCATAGCCCGGTGGGGCCCCCGTAAGCAGGAGCCCCGGTGAAAAAATCCATACCAGACTGATCCACACCCAGCCAGTCCCGCTCGACTGGGGTGGGTAGGCCAACGTACTGGGCGCCGCAGCGTAACCCGTGAAGGTCGGCTGCGGCGGGGTACGAAGCCCCCGCGGGAGCAGGCCACGGTGACTGCTCGGCAGGAGCGCCGGCGGCCCCGCCACACAGGCGGACCAACCTAGTAACTGGTACGGGGTGACCCGCACCCAGTCATCACGGAAGGTGTACCCGACATGAGAGGCCGGAGGTGACGGGGTCAGCTGGGGCGTCAACGCGGGCCACCCTGGCGGAGCACCACACCGCCACACCAAGCCCGCTAGGGCCCGGTGCGGCATACGGTACCGGCTGGGTGGCATCGCAGGACGAGCTAGGCTAGTCATGCGAGGCGTGGTAAGCGTGGAGGACACCTGCGGCAGCCCGTGAAGGGTCACCGAGCCGTCGCCTCGGGTCCATAAGGCAGAACCCGTGGTGACAGCTACCGTAGTCGAGGTCGGGGCCGCCCGAAGACGCCGGGAATACAACAACGATAGGCATCGGCACTAGCGGCGATGGATCGACCCCGTCCCCCGGGGCGTAACCATCACCACCTCACCACCACCGGAGTGTTCACCACCGCCGCAACCCCTTGGGTATTGGCAGAGTGAACCGAGCTAGCCTGCAACGGTAAAGCCCCAGAGGCTAAACCAGGCGAGCTAGCGGCCGGAATCTGGTGCTTGACGGGCGAACTCCAGGGGGAGGACGCCCGAGAACACGATGTGAAGCAGCCGAAAACTACCCACCTTCCGGGACTCCTAGAGACAATGCCGGAGCTGCCCGAGAAGATCCCCGGACCGAGCCCGAGCACCACCCCCCTTTTTCCCAAGCGAAAAACGAAGAGGAATCCGCGCTAAATGGTCGCCCAGTGAGCGTCGGATAATCCAATGCAGAAAGAATACACCGTCGGTGCGGGAGCATTCGCCGATGGTAACGCAAAGAGGATGGGGTCAAAAGATGAAGAAGGTGGGACACCGTGCGCATTTACGCGACGACATAACGGGGTGACGCGAGCCGATGGATTACCGCGTCTGTCCAGAAAACAGATAAGAAAAATTAAAGCGTGCCGTGGAGGGACTCCCCACACGAACGAGGGACTAAGAAACCTGTCTCGGTAACTGAGTCACAAACGGTTAAAGAAATTTTTCCAAGGCAGTTTCAACATAAATTTTATTAAAATACAAACAAGCATATATAAAAATAAATGACACACTCACCCAATAAACTGTTTTATTGATAGTAGAAAACACAAAGAAACTCAGATAAGGCTCACAAACAAAGCCAAGGCATCCAAAGCACGCAACACGTGCGGCAATGGCGGCTTTGTTTACCTTTCCCGAACAAATTATCACATGACCGCATGGCGGTAAAAAAAGGATTACAACCACAAAAAGATCTCCGCTCGGAGGTATAAATCCCGTGTATTTTGCCGTTCAAAGAGTGCTTATTCCTTGGTTAATAATCCTTAGATATCCAGATACGTGTGGTGTCGGATTAGGAGTATTCCGCAAGAGAAGACACAGTATTATACAATATAATTCTCAAGTTGCCAAGTAGTCTAGAGCGCCGATCGGACACGTCGGTTAGCTAGATGGCCAAAACGGAACTGAGAGGAGCAATGGCGACAGGAGTGTGAACTGGGGTTCACTGGGAGGACGGTCCCAGTTCTCTTTAGGGTGTTATTTGTATTTTGGGCATTTCCACGTCTCACGAAGGAAAATGCATATGTTTCAAGTAGTCAACATGGTAAAGGGAATCAGCTCAGTGTTATGCAATTTTGTGTTTGCACTCGCATTGCAACCATGTAAAATTGCTTGAGTGTCTCATAAATATGAACAAGGACTTTCTAAAATATGGCGATATGATTGGTCCACTGGGTGCTCCAATTACTATGATAATGAAGTGGGTATGCCTTCATTATATATTTTGAGGCATCTCGATTCTGGTATGCAATTCGGAGAATCCAGGTCTGGGTTATAGTAGAAGTCTGTAGCTTCCCCAGTCAATGCAAAAACAAACAAAAAAATCAATAATACCTGATGTCACAAATAAGACATGTCCCCTCCACATAAGTCTGACAGAATTCTATTTGGGGGGGGGGGCTGTTGGCCAATAATTGAAATCTTTTGCCTTTCACATTGAATACAATATGAGTTATATAATTCAAAAATTGCATCTTAAATAAAACATCTGTAAATTAGAAGCTTCTTGTAAAAAGAGGTAAGCAATAGTTAACTTAAAAAAGAAAGCAATATCTTATGAGAGAGACAAGAGCCAACTAAAATTTACCAGAAAAAAATTACGTATAATCTAATTTAGTCCAGACATAAGTAACAGTAATGTCATATTTTGCACGCATATTTACACATGCACACACAGACTTTGTACGCTTGTGTCATTACAGTGTGCACGTTAACAATGCGTCAAAGCTATGACATCACTCTTAGTTCTGACTGGACGAACATTATGAAATCTGCGGGTTGCATTACATAATGTATATCATCATGTTGGTCAACAAGTGTAATAGCTGCCCTTTGTTAGAAATTCCAATCAAACATACTATTATGCCCCAAGTCTTTTGTCAGTGGACTCTTGAAATGTTCTTCAGCAACGACTCGCCCGCAGAACATTTCAAGAGCCACTGACTCAGAAAGAATACATTGAGAGCTATCCTATTACATGGCAGCACACAAATATATCACATGGCAGCCATGATGCATCAAAACAACAAAGGTGCATTCTAATTTGGTTGGCAAAAAAACATGAATTGTATATGGATTGTAACTGATTTGATTACTTACAAGTGATCATACCTAATAGGGTAGACATATGGGGCAGTAAGTTCTAAACTCTCCCAGCATTAGAATTCTCACAATCAACATAAAAGTTTTACGGCACGATGTTGAAAACAATTTTTAAAAATTTACATATTATGTCACTATGTGTACACCCAACAAATTAAATACATAAGACAGCAATCCAAAACTGTGTAAAGTGAATATTGAGAAAGACAGAATTGAGAAAGTAGAAATGTTGGCCTAATTATTTGAAAATTACAGCATATTGTAAATTTACAAATGAACTTAAAAATGCACATAGCAACCTAAAGATTGATGAAGGCCCTTGAGATTGAAAATGCTATTGACATCAATCATTTTGCTCCTAAGAACATCAATATTGTTTCTCAAGTTTGTAAGAGAAGGGGGCAGAGTTCCATATGTAGCATCTTGAAGTTCTACCTGTAACAAATTCATTTTTGTTTTTGGCCTTAGGGTTAGGGTATTGTTTGGTCAGACCATAAATAAAAAAGAATTTGTTTCTGTACAATTTAAAGGGGGGTACATATGGAATACTATTTCCGAGAAGGGTAAACTAGAGGTCAGTCTTATAACAAAACTAGTCATATTTATCAAGACTTAGATATCTTTGGATTCCTTTATGTAATTGTTGAATTCCCATCATTTGTACTGGCTACATACGTACTTGTTTTCCTTCTGTATAGACATGCGATATCTTCTGTACTTGGCTCACCGATTGCCATATAAATAGATAATATCATCAAAGTTATATAAGAATCAAAATAATTCCAACTAATAATGAAAAGCAACTGATTTCAAAATCTGATTTCATATCTTATTTTTAAAATTGTTGCAATGTTATGTTACTGCTTCATAAAGGGCTATTGGAGATGAAAAGAGTTAAACCAGTCAACACTACTTCTTTGAGGCACATATTGATTGGCCTTGGATTAGTATCCAACTTACTTTACAACAGTGGACGTTTACATAATGGTGTATGTTCTGCTTCCCCTTTACTGCATGGGCCTCATCATCATCATGTGTCTTGTTGTCCCGCTTCATAACAATGTAATCATAAGTACTTAGATTTTTGCACACTGAAAATAACAACAGTAAGTACATAGGGCAACATAAAAATCTAGTTCGTCGCAATCTTTAGCCGAGATAACAAGATGATAATGAAGTTTGGCTGAAATCGACATCATAACAACAGCGCAAGTTTGAGAGTGCTCAAATCATACAAAGCTCCGCCCTTTTTACGTGTTCATGATGATTGCGCGTTGGCCATCAAAGAAGTACTCGGACAGCCGAGTTACCTAATATTGTCTCATATTAGGCCAACACAATCACTTCTATTCAACATTTAATGTTTGCATACTAAATATGCCCCCGAGCTCTGAATCAGAATGCACTTTCTTACACTCGTATACCCCTCTGGTATTTTTTGGCAAAATATGGGACGTGATCAAGCTAAATGAGCCGACTTGGGTACTGAATTAATTCGAGATCATAATTATAGTCCGTTAGTGTTCATCTTGCTTTGCACTACATTGCTCAGGGTGAACTAAAACACTTCGGAACCATGAATGCAATTGACATAGAAGTTTTCGCAAAATACACCCAGAAAATGCACAGAGCGTGACATGAAAAGAGATTTTTTTGTAAATTTTGCTTGAGAATCGGGTGGGAACAAAAGGAATGAACATCTCAATTGAAAAAGGCTGCGTTAAATAATCACCAATTAAATTTGCATGGAAATTCAAACTTTGTATGTCATATCTGAATAATGCTGAAACAAACATTAACTGTCATATCTGAAGAAACAAACAGTTTTAAAAGAATGCAAGCAAGGAGAACCACTTACTTAAAAAACAATGGAACCCCAGTAGATGTCCAAGTAGTCCCGAATGATAAAGAAAGAAGTACCGTGGTGAAGACCAGCCACAACAAAAAATGCTGTGCTGTACAGCAAGACAGTATCCTGAGGCCTGATGGTAGTCACTAATGGGCAATGGAGTGAGGTAATAATCTGTGTGATTGGAGTTGCATCTGATGACAGGAACTGCCAAGGCTCTCCGTAATCAATAGATAAGTGGTATGGCGGTGTGTACTGATAAACTCAACAGGCTAAGCATTGCAGCTACAAGTGCAAGATGATAATGTCCATAATTTAAAACACAGTGACATAGCAGCAGCTAACATGGGGTGAATTCATCATATTGATGTCAAGTGACAAAAATCAAATAGATATAAAGCTGTTAAGATATTCGTGTATTATTTTTTTTTTGTTTTTTTTTTTTTTTTTTTGATTAAGCTGATGGATGCAATGCTTCTACATGTGTTAATGCTCACCTGAAATATTAAGTCCAAATAAACGTCTAGTGCATCAGTGTAGTGTTGATTATCAATATTGATTATCCTAATTGCATTATATCCTACGGATCACTCTCAGTATTGAGGCAGAGTGCACACCCCAAACTTGCATGCTAAATAAAAATTCTAGAAAAACCCTGCATGCTAAACAAAAGAATCATGTTAATTGTGCACTCTGTCTTTTCTTTAGTGATTTCAGACAAACAACGAGAAACATGGGATGATTCATGAAAATACAATGATCTGAACAACAAGGGCTTATCAATATATGAAAGACTACCAAGCCTTATACTAGAATTATCTTGGGTACATTTGAATCATGATCTGAAAATGCTTTAAAAATAGGGACTGACCTTTAATTTTACCACAATTGTATTATAAAACCTTAGCAACTCATTATTACAGAGAAACGAAAGGGATTTACCACTTTAGAGGTATTTTTTGATTAATACTGCATGTCATCATGATGACATGAAGTTATGTCACTGAAACTAATTGCCAGCATTGGTGTGGCAGGTGCATTATAAAAACTCTGCAATCATTGTACAATGTCAACTCAACTTTGTATTACATTACAATGTGGACGTTTGCAGATTGATTCGGTCCCCAATGCAAAGGAGGGATTATGGAACCAACCAAACCAAACGATGGCATAACTACGCTCAACTACAGGGTACAGGCGGAAGGAGGAGAAGGTAGGGGAGAGCGTAGGGAAAGGAGGGGAGGGGAGAGAGAGGATGGATGACGCAGCAGGTAGGGAAATCTGATAGTGGAGTGGTGTGCTGGAGTGCCTACTTCATAGAAAAAATCCCATTGTCATGCCCACACAAGGAAATATTGCTTGGGCCATTTTCGGATAATAGATCTGCTTTGTTTTTGTCTGGGCCCCATAATCAACTCCTAGCTGCTCAGTTACAGGGGTGAAGGCACAAAAAATTACGATACCTGGTCAATGATAAGGAGTGTAGGAACTATAGGACTCCAGACAAATCTTTTGTCAGCAGCGACTGAAACTATTATGACTGATCCTACTGACAACTTCTGGATGTAGTAGTTGTAGTAGTTTGGGATTGCACCAGTAGATGATCTCTATATATAGGGAAGACTGCAAAAACAACGAGGCAGCACACAAATTGCTGAGGCTAGACACAAGATGTAAATATCTGCAAACAAAATAGATTGAACATTTACACAGACATCCTGCATAATCTCAAGGTTTTGGAGACTGTCCAATAATTACAGATGACATTTTAGTCACACCTGAGTCACACAGCAGAAAATAATTTATTATGTACACATTTTATTTCCACAAACCCACATGTTGTACTGACATTAAAACCCACATTGTGCTTTCAAGTGACTTTTAAAGATATAAATAGGATGTTTTCTAATCTATTCATATAAAATCTTTGAATCTGTCAAGTTATTATTACCAACCTGTAATTCTTAGAACCCACACAATTGTTGAGCCACTTGCCAAGGTGGTCAAAGGCCTGCCAAACCACTTGTTACATGCACTGCAATGCTTCGATTTCACACCTCTGAAAAACATACAGTAGTAAGCTTTAATACACTATGGGACATCTTAATAATGGTACCTGAACTGGATCTGTAATTTTTTTTCTTTTTCTCTGTATTCCACATATTTTGATGCAGTCAACATTATGTATACTTTCATTAACTATCACAATTAACCATCCCTGGAGCCTCATACCAATGGGCTTCGGTGGCAACGTTAGAAGCTGTTGGGCTAGCACCATAAATATGCACCTTACATCTGTCTTCTAATTCAATAGGCACTTAGTGATCGTTCTTAAATCCACTTAAGGTTAATCCTCCAACGGATCACAGGTCGGGACTTCTTAAAATTTGGCCTTTGTAGTGCACCCACTAAACCCATATTTTGCTGGCAGCATGGGGGAGAATAGAATTTAGCCAAACGTAATCGCAAAAATGAGGGTGCTGGAAAAATACAACGGTTTCTATGATACTAAAATCTCAGGTTGATGGTGTGGAAAAGGTGGGGGTCAAGGATCTGAGGATGAGTTAGTGCACGTTGACAACAATATTGGCCATATATCTTGATGCACTAGCGTGGGATATTCAAACAGATAGTTAAAATGGAGTCAGGTTCAAGAAGCTCAGGGGTATATTTGTGGCCAGGCCATCCAGATATAGTGTCATTCATTAGCCTATGGGACATGTCTACGATCGTGCGGTTTGTTATGTTGTCACCAGGGGGGGGGGGGACTAAGGAAAAAAGAAGTTGTAAGTTCCATACTAAATTATTACAATGTCATATGCACCGCCTGATCCCGCAAATAAAACTGCACACATTTCTTGAAAAATTAATTAAAATGTCACCTCAAATTCAATTTTCCCTGACTAAGGGATCAACCTCGTTTTTCCGGACACGTAGGGACGGCGCTCATCCGGAGAGCGGATTTGGGCAGGATATGCGATTGATGCTCCCACACAGGCTCTAAACAGTGAAGTCAGTGGGATTAAGTGTGTGGACAATGTATTTATTACATTGCTCTAACCAACGGTAACAAATTGTGAGTGTTATTGATGTATGAAATGAAATAGTGAGAAATAAAACAGATATAACACCCCATTGTTTTTGCATGTTTATTTCAATTATTGCATATATCTAACTGGAATATCTCAATACCATATCGATCGTACTGTCCACCTCACCTGGTCTGAATGGCAGATCATTGCCTATTTCCTAGCGGTCGCGTTATGGTCGAAACCGTGGACTTACACGGCATCGTAACAGTTCCAGCCACAAGATTACAGATTTTAATCATGAAATAAGATCTAATCCCTGTTAAAAACAAGAAATTCCATCATACGAGCTCATGTTACGAAAGCGGCAAGATGTGTCAACATTTGGAAGCTGATAATAGCTGATCAAGTTTGTGCTAAATACTTCCGGGTTTGGAAAGGTGTGTTTCTAGATATGAGTGGCACGTAGAATTTTAATTAAAATTTGTAGGTCGTGTTATTTATTTACTTTTTTTTCATTAACCGTTTTTTCGATTTTATTGATGTCTCCATATTGTCCAGTTTAGTGTGCTTAGATGGCACCATAGTGTTTTGTGTATGGTGGTTTTGTACGGTTAATTGACCGTGTAGAAATATGTGCCATCGGGCCCGTGTTTCGGGCCGAAAAGTTTTTGATTGCGCATTTTTAATCATGGTCAATGTGGCACATCTATATTTTTGAGGATGTATCCGATTGAACCTCGTTGTAGCGAGAACTTCCCCCGAAAACGAACCCGATAAAAAGTATGTGGGAAGCCCTTATTTACATGGTAAGTCATTTAATAGATAGTAATACAAGTTCACTTAAAACTAGGGGTTAACGAAAAAATAAAGGAAAAAAATAGATAAAATACACCATGCAGGGGCGCAATCGGCCGCAGTCGCCGGCCGATAATAGAAGGATCCAGATAAATGGTGGCCGGATTAAACGAGGTTGGACTGTATCAGTGACCAATGACAGCAAATACTGGAGCTAACAGATATTCAACAATCGGCCCAGTATGATGGTGGGAGAAAACACTTCAACTCATTTTCATCTGGGAGTGCAGTACCATTGTTATATTGTCTTGCAGTTGCAAATTTAGGTGTTATCACCTCTCGATTTATATCGGAGTATTTTTTTTTATAACGTAAGCACAAAGTACCTATCCTCATTCGCACTAAGTAAATCTTGAGCTTTCTATAGTGCTGTTTCAATAACTTCGGCCAATTTTTCATCATTTATTTGAAAGGAATAAAAACTAACAAAAATGCATGATGGAAAAGTTGCTGGGCAACGTTGACCTAACAACTTTGTGCATAACCAAATACTGCACCTATAGACCGTATTCAATTGACGTCAGCCACCAGACATTGTTGGTGGACAAAATGCTACTTCCAATGACGACAAACATTAATCGGTCAATCGATCCATGTGTAGCAGATTGCACAGGATCATTACAGGTGATGTATGTAGTACTGGAATGTGCATCTGTCCACCAACATAGCTGCTATGAATACGGTCTATCTTCACTTCATTTCTTTCATTTACCGTGTTGTTCAGAGAAACCTGAGTGTCAACGACCTATATTATAATGTCACTGGTTGGTTATTGTTAAAGAGGACAGGAGGTGATAACCCACCTATCAATCTTTTCAACGCGTGGCAATATAACAATGGAATACTTTGGATATTTTCTATTTGTATATACTTGGCCATGTGGCCCATCTTGGATTAAATTGAAGGGTGTTTACAGCTGATATTATTCCGCCGTTTGCGAACTATGCCTTTACCACAAATACGGTAATTCAAGGCAAAATAAGGAATACCAAAATTGCTCCCCTAATGTATTTCTTTTAAATGTCCTTGATTTTCAGTCTATGTTCATAAAAATTAAGAAAACTTACACATCACATTCGCATAAATGCAGTGAGTATTCTCCGATGACATGAGCATGGCGACTTCGTCAAAAGCCGCATCATCCTGCGAGATTTTTTGGGAGGGATGTTATCGTCTGCTGATTTAATGTTGACAAACTCGATAAAGATGTGTTATACTAGAACACAATGATATCCCCTGGATCTGTGTGCCTACTTGGTTCAGGCAACATCAATTAGAAATTAGGTTAGACATGCAACCAGCAGTCCGCAATGAACAAGGTTTACAAATAAGAGTGCCTTGAATTGATAGCTGACTCCCTTGCCACCCCCTGGCACCGCTCGCACCAGCGGAGACATGTTTCACAGCTCGGTTTATACTTTATTTTAATTATAAGGCGATACATGTAGCAGGTCAAGAACCATGTTTTCTGCCTACATTGATAATGTCCTATCCAACAGCAAGGTACAGTAGTCACCTCTAAAAATGTGCAAGTTGTTCCAGTATGAGCTTAGAAAGTCACAAAGATTCAATGTATAACCTAGATCTAGGTCGGGAGAATCCGCCGTTTAGAAAACCCGATTTCCGCGCGATTTTCGGCAAATCAGCGTTTCCGCGCCACAAAAAAATGTATTATTTTCCGCGCCAAATCGCGTGAAAATGTGCCGAATCGGCGTAATAACACACCCAAAGAGGAGGTGGTTATTACCCAAGGATATTTTATAAATAACGACTCAATAATTTTAGTGTTAAAATATCAAAAATATTGAAAATTGTGCCCTTTAATCCGTGATCCCAGCAGATAATTCCCTACGCGAACTCTTTAAAACTATGAATAAAAGACCCCAAATATGCGCAAGAGTGCAAATAATATCAGCAGTGAAATCTTTCTAGGCAATTGTTTAGCGCTAATGGTCTTACCGATACAAGCGGCTAGGAGCTGACCAGGTAACCTGGTCACTCAAAAGTAGTCTTCTTTGTTTCGCTCAATGACATCATTACATTTACTCCATGGGTCCCAATCGATTCATCACAACATCTCAATAGTTTTGTATACACGATTTGTAGCGCGATGAAGTGAGCTATTGTAAGAGATCAATGACATGTACGTCGGATAGTTTTTTGCAGCACCAGTCTAAACGCTTTTGATGAACTGCAGCCAAGTTGTGAAGCGTTGTGCAGCTACAAATTTGATAGAATAAAATACATATAAAGGTGGAAAAAAATAATTTGATGATTAATACTTCATTTGAAATTGAAAAGAACAAACTCTCGATGAAGCAAGTGTTAGCGCTTAAAAATTTCTTTCCCGACTTGAGTATTTCAATAAAGCCCAAACCTAACTACATTACCCCAATAATTAAAGGACCATCCAAACATTTCCAGTAAACAAAAGTTTCCCATGCCTCTTGTAATCGGGTGGGGGGGCTGACAATTGCAAGTAACAAGAATAAACAACGATAATTAAGTTCGGATTATTTTATAAAAAATAATTGTATGAATAACAAAACCTAGATTGAAGGTCCAAAATAAATGTCGTGTTTGAATTGCTAGAATGTGTCATTTTATAATGAAATAATCGTTAATGGCCGTCTGCTTGCAGCTGCAGTTCGCCCGTGGCTGGGCGGCGAAATTTGATACAATTGAATGGAAAGCTAAAGAAACAGTTGAATTATTTAGATCTTAACTGGTATTGCAAATTTGCGATCAGAAAGTACACTTGGTGTGATCAATTTATCTGTTTATACTGTGGTCATGAAATGAAATGTAATTAAAAAGCTAAGTATAGTTCAAAAACTACTATGGAATTTTTAGTTATCGGGGAATTTCCATTCGTTCGCAATCAGCTCGGGGTGAACCTCGCGGTGATCGATAGCAAAAACATTTTCAGCTCTCGCTCAGCTCAAGAAGCATCACCTGTTCAACCGTGACTCAATCGCTGCATATATTTACATTCGTTAAGGGGCGGCATCATGTTTATTTATTATCGGTTGTTTTAATTGTGTTCGTCCAACTTTTGATCATGTTGCTTCCTGCCCATGCGTTACTTGTGAATCTTAAAACTTCCTAGAGACCGGCGCGCAAGTTTTGACTTGGAATACCTGCGATGCTTGAAGACACACTGAGAGTACCGTCCGGGATTAATGCAATAGTAGTGTGCACTCAAGGGATGAAAATGAAAGCCCATTTGATCAATGGGTACAACGGTGCCTTTCAGCTCTTAACGACATATTCCATAGGTGGTCTACTACAATATTCAAGTAACAAAGAGAGCAATTAGTTCGTGCTTGAATCGCGGCGTGCGTTGGGTACTAATGCACCCGAGTGATCATGACATCGGAGTTGCCATCGACCGCCTTGCGCGATCATTATTATCAACTCCGCCGACCAAATCGGTTTCTGGCAAATCACAGTTTGATCGTAGGAGAAAAACCAGTCGGGCATAGAAGTTAAGGACATTTTTCTGGTTTAAAAAGAAAAAATATGAAATCCGCGTTTCCGCAGAAACGGAAATCCCCACGCATAACAGGTCATTTTCCGCAACGCAGATTCTACCGGACCTACTAGATCGGCAGATTTTCATAAACGCAGTAACCAAATTTGAGGTGCTCAAAAGTGTTATAATGAGCAATTCATTACCTTAGTTTGAGGCACCACCATATTTGGTTAATATTGTCATATTTGGAAAGCCCTTATATGCATATTGAAGGAAGGCATGCAAATATTCCTGTTAGTTGCTTGGTGAGGGAAAAAATGAAAACATAAAAAGTGATGTGTATGTGGTCACTCTGGGCTCAACTTCTTTTCTGAAACAAAATTGACATGGTGATAAGTGGAATTTTGTTATAAACAATTCATAAATCTTTTGTGAGGTATGTTTTTTTTTCCCATTGATTGGTTTTTGCGCAAAAAATCAGCCAATCAGACAATTAGAACATTAGGAAATGAACAATGATAAAACATAATACAAGACCCATTGCACAAACAAATGTGCATAAATTACTGTGTGTGGGTTTCAGCAAAACAAGCCGATCTGTCATAAGAAAGAACAGTTATGGTCTTGGGCAATTGATATAAACATGGGATTTTAATTCTTCCCTTTTATTTCTATGTCAGTGTGAACAGGGTCCCTATGAATTGAGGGCTGACCTATATGACCTCCTCATGGCTGATCATCAACAATCTCAACATGAATGAGGAAATTGTTAGTTTATGGATCAATGATGGGATGAACAACCATCATAAAATAATAAATGAAGTACTAGCAAGTCTTCTACTTTAAATTTGGTTAGACTTAACAATTTCAGCTGTTGTTTTTAGATGAAATGACAATTTCAAGATTAAATTTGGTAAAATTAGTTATTTTCAGCAAATATGCTAATATTTTTTATAAACACCTAAAGTGACTGTGACATCTATATAATATTTTACTTCAGACTGCAATTTTTGTTTACCTCTAGGTTATCTCATTTTCCATTTTTTTTACTTCTATCACCTTAATTTTATCCACCTCCAAACCTATTCCAAATACCCAACCTTAAAATCCCAACTTCACACATCCTAACGAGCTTAACACTTAAGTGACCAAGGGGTTTTCACTCCCGTTGGTGCCCAAGGGGGGGGGGGGGGTTCCATGGGACCCCCCCCAAGGAAACCACTTTCCCGAGGGAATTTTTGTACGAAATTTATACCACATGTGAAGGGTCATAAGACAACCCCAAATCAGCAATAAAAAATGAAATTTGTTATTTGGACTTCAAATTAGCGGCAAAACATTGTTTTCAAAACACGCGAAAAATGGGCAAAAAGACGGAAAATTCCAATGAGCCTTGCGCTTACATCAAACTTTTTGAAAACTTATTTTATGTTGATATTTATTCTAGAAGACCCAAATTACTTATATTTAACACAAAACCAGCAGTTTTAGGGAATCCTGTATTTTTTATGGGTGTTGCAAAATACATGTCATTTTCCCATAGAGTTTGTACAGTAACGGTTTGGCAACGTACATGATGAAATTGTTTGTTTTCAGCACATAAAGGGTTAATTATTTTTAATGTTACTAATAATTGTTTACCTACATGTATGTGTGAACTTATATCAGCAAAAAAAAATTTGCTTTGGTTCTCGGTTTCTTATTCTTATATTCAAAAATATTCTCAAATGACTTCCGTTAGTGCCCAAGGGGGGGTTCCATGGGACCCTCACTAATTAACTCATTAACGGCTTGGCCGATTTTAATTTTTTTGGTATGAAAAGAAGCGCATTTAAAAGTCTGACAATTAAAAAAAATTTCGGCGCAAAAAACCCATGCGTAAAGCGGCCAGCGCGAAAACAAATTTGGAGGGTCCCTAGGAACTCCCCCCCCCTTGGTCACTTAAGTGTTAAATACTGAAAAGTAGAATACTGTAGCGGATATATTGAGTCAATCCCTCAATGCATCAGTTTTGGGATATTTCACCTCAATAATAATAATCATAATAACCAGTTTTATATAGCGCTTAATCCCCCTAAACAGGCTCAAAACGTTGTTCCAATTATAATTATGCCGACTTCAAGAAATCATCGCAATCATTTCACTTCATCTAGGTGGCTGCCCAAAGACATGTCTTATAAGTGCACATGTGCCTATCAGCACTTAGATTAAAAGATAGTAATATTCCCCATTTTGGCAGCTCTCAGATTTTGCTTGGGTCGACGAGGCAATTGAAATTAAGTATCTTGCCCAGGTACACAAACACGTTGACGAGAGTGGAGCTCGAACTCACGATTTTAGCGGTCTAATGATCACAAGTCCTGCGCTTTTTCCACTGTATCACAAACCCCATCTTATACACTTATTTTTAGCCCACGAAGCATTAGTACTTAGGAATTTTAAGCATTTTAAAAAAAATGTTGTGGTTCTTAAACTTCTTGAGAACGTTTATCCCTAAGTACTGACATGTGTTGTGAGGGCACGATATAGGTACATGCAATGAATTATGGGATTGGTTCAAAACATCCTCTGGAGTTAAAATATAAGGGATACAATATATACAGCAGGGGTGCCAGTGATACGGAGCATTGGTACAGCCATACCTGGGATTGAGGTTAAAAGGATGAGAAGACCCAGGCTACAAATTGGAATGGGATGGATGAAGAGGCCAACTCCAGGCCAGTTGTACGAGATACACTCCTGCAAGGATAACATTTCAAAAACAAAGAGTTATATTTGAAGAATCAAGTTTTGTTTGCGAGGAAGAAAATTATGTGTATAGTCTGCTTTAAATAGAAACTTAAGGTGTATGGACCATTAAAGTACTAAACACCAAAAAAACCCAATGTGGACAACGGTTGGGGTTTTTTGGTTTGGTGGGGCTGCTCCTGCTAGAGCTCTCATGCGGCCTCGAGTGGTACTTCCCCGAAAAATAAAATGGCATAAATATCTAATAATAGATTAAAAAATTTGAATTAGTTCAATTCCTCAAAATCTGAAACCGAACTTTTACCCATTGTTGGAAAAAAAGTAGTCAAATTTCATCAATCTGAAACCAAAATTTTTTACAAATTGTGGGAAAATTAGTCAAATTTCCTCAAAATGAGCCAAAATTTTTCAAGATTTGTTTATTTTAAAAAAAGTAAAAAAAACCATTTATAAAAAATTTGTGTTAAATTTGACCAAAATCTCCATCTCTGGTATTGCTATGGGTCCCTTTTTGGCAAATATAGATAGGGGTCATACTTCCCACCCTTTTGGAGGTACGTCCATAAACCAAACTTGAAGCCCAATTATTCGTTGCAGCCCGCAGTGTAGTGGGAGTCAACCAATGCGGCTGCATCACAAAGGTGGACACCCCTGGGTTAGGGTTAAGCCCATACCGTATTTGACCCAAGATGAAGTGTTACGCATGCTCACGAGCAGAAATCGCTCGCTGCGACTGGAAGTATACCATGGGCTTTAACTTAAAAAAATTTAACTTTTAAAAAAAAAATTTACTTTTTAAAATTATTGTTTTCATGGGAGGGGGAGACATGCACGCACACATACATACCAAAAAAAAAAAAAACATTTGATAAAGAGCAGCAAAGCCCTGTCTCACATGGGAGTGTGTTTTTATATCAGTACTATGCACAAATATATTGAAGCCCCTTTAATATTTTACGTTATTAAGTAGTTAAGGCTTGGCTGTACAGTTGTAGCTAAAGTCTAGCTTAAATCTCGACAATGCTAGATTACATTGGCCTCATTTTAAACGGGATATGGAGACAGCATTAGTTGAACTTTGCAACTTTTCTTATCCTTCTGCTGCCCTCTAGTAAAATTTCTATACTTACCTAAATGCTACATTGCTACTCCCACTAGCAGGACGACCAGATGACTTGGATGATGTCTTACTCTCAGAATTGCGTTTCTGACGACTCTGAGATTGAGACTTCATCTGAAATTTTAAAACACAACATAAAAAAATTTATTATTTATTTAATCTTTCTTTACCCAGGGTAGCCTTGTCAGTAATTTATACTGATCTCCAAAAGGGCTTTTTACATGATATAAAATATAAAAAGCAATTGGTATATTAACAATTTACAACATATAAATGAAAGTGACAAATTCAGTATTTACAAAAATATAACCATAGAACCGGACCATAGAAATACAAAATTATAACAGTTGATGATACAAGTTTTGAACAAATACAATTTCATTGACATAATAGTTACAGCTGACATTAATCCTAACATGTAAGCAAAACATTCTTAGCTTTAGACGTAACATCAGCAATTAGCAGAAATCGGGCTTGTTACTGTCACTCACTCAGTGGGACGTGTACCCTCTAGTGAAAATTTCACGTTAAGCATTAGAAGTCCCACCAGCAGTTAGCAGCAATGGGTCTACTGAGGGGAACACTACAGATTAACCGATCCAGGGTTTCCTCTGGCCGATATTTTTTTTTGTAGTATCGGCCGATCCACCGAACCGATCCAATCATTTGCCCCATATATTAAAGATAGTACCCAAATTCTTAAATTAGGAATTGGCGACGATGATTATAATCAACAAATCTGTGCAGTCCACATTCGCTTTATGTTCCGATGAGGAATTTCAGAGGAAAGGTTACCTTTTGAGCAACTCTTGTCTCATGTTTCTACTTAAAAACGGGAAAAATACCTAATTATACTTCGTCCCTTTCATTCATTCAGTACATCGGCTGAGAATTGGCTAGCCTCTGACATATTCTTGCCAATCCGATTTTTTGCCGATTTGGCAAAATCAGCCCCCGATCCGATGTCCGATACAAATATTGGTTAATCTCTAGGGAACACACCAGCAATTAGCAGAAGTTGGTTTTTCGGCCATCTCCTGAGGGGAAGCCCATCGGCTTTGTGCAGCATTAGGTATTTTACCTGCGGTACTTCTGGATTTACCGAATTGACCTTGCACGTCTCTGCCAGATTTGGAAGGTCCAAGGTATACCTCAAAAGCCAAACACGTCTCACCAGCAATTAGCAGCAGTTCCTTTTGGTGATCTTCTGAGGGGAAAGCAACCCACTTTTAGCAGCAATGGGTCACCTGAGGGGAACATGTCACACCAGCAATTAGCAGCAATCAAAGTTCCTTGATTGATTGCTGCTAATTGCCTGTCGGATGTGTTACGTTTAATATGTACCAGAAGGTTATTCTAAAGAGTACAACTTCAAGCTCTGTTGATTATGATTTATAAAGTAAATGGATGCCGGACAATCAAGGTTAACTGTGCAATAATGGTATTGAAGATGCCAAACATTTTCTTTTCACATGCATAATCCTTAATAACATTAAAGTAGATGAATACAAATCTGTCCCGAACCTTAGCTCACCACCACTGACCTAGCCACCAAGCACTATACACTCAGTGATGGCTTGGTCAGTGGTGAAAAGCTGAGTTCATGCTTGACGTCTAAATGCACACAGTTCCCTTCATTTTTTTCATTCTACTTAGATAATTTATTGCAATATTTTCACACTGTGAATCATTTTGCAATATTATTTATCACATATAAAACAAAACTCATCATGTTACATGTACATGTAGAAACATGATATGACTGCAGAGGCTCAGTAATTGTTTGGGATGGTATTATGGAAAAGGTAGGGGCACGGCTCAAAAAAATATTTATTTCCCGGGAAGGAGATTCTGATTTTGTACAATTTCCTGCGAAGTCAGGGAGGCTTACCAGGCCTCCATTTTAAAGCCTAAAAGAACGCAATTGCACTGACGCTCCACGGCGAGCATGAACCCTTTTTTTGCACTTGTTGCCCTCCTTACAAGTAAAGCCATGCATCAATGCACGCACATTGTTTCCTCAGATTGAAACTCCCCTGTAGCTCATGTAGTTACTATTTTATAATTTAATTAAACGTCAATCGCGCGGGCTCCCTCTAGTTGAGTGAACGGGAGCGATCACTCTATGGCGTCACACGCTATGGCGAGACCACCGCAACCAAACCCGTAACCCCCCCCCCCCCCCCCCCCCGAGTCGCAATATTTTGTATTTTTAACACTTTTTTTAATAACTCAAATCCCGTACCAAATCCTATAGCTCATGTTAGTCATGTAATTACCGATTTCTAAGCAAACGTCAACTGAATATTTAATCCCGTAGGCCTAGATAACTTTCCGTATATTTTATTTTTTCTCGTATTTTTTTAAATAATAAAACTTCAAAATCCTGTATAAGTTTCCGTGTACTTTTTCTCAAAAGTACTCCCCGTGGGGTAAGCCGTAGTTCCCGTATTTTTCTCATAACTCCTCAAACTCCCATATCCCCCGACCCGTCACAACATCACGTAATCATATTTTTTATTCCTCATAGTTTGCAGCATATCCTGTACGCCTAGCTTAGGCCTATGTAGTTCCTATTTTGTTTCTGTAATTTGTTTTTGTGTAACATGATTTTTATGGAAATAAAGTTGAAGTTGAATATTAAAACAGCAATATATCATCCCGTAATTTTACGTTTATTTTAATCTGTTTTCTTCTCAAAACTACTCCCAGTGACCTAACCCGTAGTATCCATACATATGACAATCAAAGCGAAATAACACAACGCATTGACCATTTCTTCTTTCCCCACACCGTTTGCACTATAAGGAGCCTGTTATTTGAGTACCGATATAGCGTCTTGCGCATAATCATCCGTTGCCAAGCGTAACCACCCGTCGCAACGCACCACGCATACGCGCCGCTTAGTAATGCTTACAAACAAATGGTAATTTGCCATAGCAACCGAGCACATTTTCGTTGATTTTTCAGCCATTTCTGAACAGATTTCGTCCAAATATAAGTTAGAACCCGTCCGGTATCCTCATGCACCTTTCATGTGAATTTGTCGCAATATGGATCGAAACTGACGGAGCCTTTTGCGGACATACATTCATACATACATATACATGTATACAAACAACATTCGGCAAATTATAATAGAGATCACACCTTCACTGTGTAAATATCACGAATTTTACTTTCTTCATGGGGCAATTACTTGGTTGTACATTCATCACGCATGACTGTGTCCGGCTATTTAACCGATCCACTGTGGACACGCTCCATAGCCGTATACGGTTACCTAACCACAGGGCATGTTTTGGTTATAAAGCCGTGTACGGCTACGGAACCCTGCTGGGGTTAGGTAGCCGTATACGGCTACGGAAACACTCCCTTTAAATTAAATATTGGGCTCTACCACTACATGTGTACACAGATCGAATCTGTGGTAGAGTGATATTAACCCTCTACCACAGACGAAAGGTAAAATTTACATACCTGATTTTACCTGGTTGATGGACTTGTTCCCTTCTTCAAAATAGTGTCATTATTACCAAATCACGTAGACAGAATTGTTAACTTCCAAAACGTCACAAAGATTTCAAAAATGAAAGCTCGTATTTGAAAAAAAAGAAAGCAACCTGGATCGTTTCACTCCACAGAGACTCAATGTTTGTTGATAAACACGCTTTAACACAAATGACCCGAGGTAATTTTAACATTCCCTGCTATTGGGAAATCATTGCGCATCTTAAACTTCAAATTGGTGAAATATGGAAGTGTTACCATCAGAAAAGGCACATGAAATTTGCAAATGGTTAATAATGCCATTCATATTTTATTAATTAAAAATGATTGTTAAATATTAAATAGATAAGAATTATTTTTATTCTCCATAGAGTTTGATGAAGCAACCATTTCGTTAGAGCCATTGATTTACACGAGGTTCACTGGTCTGCGCGAGTATCCCGATATACCTTGGAAATATCCTCGCCAAACCTGTAATGTGCGAAGTGCTATCCGTATGTTGGTAACTTGATATTATTTATATATGTGAAGTTTGACAACATCACCGGGTGCACAAAATATGTTCGGAAACTGCATGAACAATTTGCCGTTTATGGAGATTGAAATCGACAATGGTATGTATAATTAGTTCCATGAACATGTTAAGCATGCATTTGTGGCATAAAACGAATGAATAACTAAATTTGAAAGGGTTTTTAGAGCACGATAAAATTTGCAAATAAGGAAAAGTAAACACGCTGAAATGTAATGCAATTACCACAAACAAAACCGCACCGTTGTTTCCTGGTTAATTTCTGCACATGCGTACTGATGCTTGAGTGAATTCTATTTGACTTACTGCAGCCAAGTTGTAAAGCGTGCAGCTACGAATTTGATAGAATACCATATACCATATCAAAAGGTGGAAGAAAAATAATTTTTATTTTGAATTTCTAATTTGATTTTCATTTTGAAATTGAAAGAACAAACTCTCTCTGAAGCAATTGTTTAGCGCTTTTATGTTCTTTCCCGATTTAGTATTTACAATAAAGCAACTACCTTACCCCCATTAATTAAATGGATCAATCCAAACATTTAAGTAAACAACAGTTCCATTCATGTTAATCGGGGGGCTGACAATTGCAAGTAAACAAGAATAAACAACGGTAATTAAGTCCGGATTATTTTATAAAAAATCATTTAAGAATAACAAACCCTAGATTTGAAGTCCAAATAAATCAACGTGTGTTTGAATTGCTAGAGTATGTCATTCTATCATGAAATAATCGTAATGGCACTCTGCATGCAGCTGCATTCGCACGTGGCCTGGCGGCGAAATTTGATACAATCATGACAATGAAAGCTAAATAAACAGTGAATTATTTAGAATCTTATTTCTGGTATTGCAAATTTGCGATCAGAAATTACATGTGGGTGATCAATTTATCATGTTTATATGTGTGGTCATGAGCTGAAATGTCATTTCAAAACTATCTTATGGAATTTTCCATTCTTGGGGAATTTCCCGTTCGTTCGCTATCAGCTCAGGGGTGAACCTCGCGGTGATCGAAGCAAATACATTTCAGCCCATCGCTCATGCAGGGATATGGACCAGCTAATATCTTGGCAAATCATGGATGTATTTTATGGATGATAGCCTTTGATAGGATATACACAAAAGTAGCCTACCATGAACGGATTTATAAACTATTCAATGCATGCATTCAAGGATGAATTAAAACTTCTATCACCATCACTGCACCTTTTCATCTCATCTTTTATGACGTATCCACATGTGGTCCATCCCAGCCTCATCCCTGGTAAATAAAGAATTATCACCTGTTCAACCGTGACTCGATCGCAAGTTGTGACTTTGGAACACCCGCGATGCATGAAGACACACGAGTACCGTCAGGGATTATTGCAATCGAGTAAGTGTGCACTCAAGGATGAATAATTGACGGACCATTATGATCACTGGTACAACTGTGTGCCTTTCATCTCAAACGACATATCCATAGGTGGTCTACAGTGTACTACAATACCCAAGTAACAACAAAGAGAGCAATTAGATCGTGCTTGAATTGCGGTACTAATGCAACCCTGATCATGATCATCGAGTTGCATTCGACCGCCTTGTTGCGATCATTAAATTATCAACTTGCTGACCAAATCGATTTTCTTGCCAATCACATTTTGATCGTTAAGAAAAACAGTCGGGCAAGAAGTTCAATGACCTTTTCTGGTAGAAAAAAAATACGAAATCCGTGTTCTTCACGGTGAAGGAAATTGTGAAAACGGAAAATCTGCGCATAACATGTCATTTTCCGCGATCGCGGATTCTCCCGGACCCTACAAATATATAACTCTGAAGGACATATGGTTTCCAGAAGTTTATGCCATTTTTCAACATGCAACTAATTTAAAACGAAAGATAATGGGACAAAATGAATAGTTAAGAAGTCTACTCTCACCCTTGCATGCAGTTTTGAAATTGTGTCTTTTATAGAATTTTCAGTAGATATAATTTGACCCATTGTTACAACATGCTAATATCGCCTTCACACGTGTGTGCGTATTCGGGTGCAACCTCAAGCTAATTACGTAACAAGATTCTCATCACTTTTTCTCTAGTATAATTATCATAAGCCATGTAAGCCTGTTAGAAACCAGCTAGCTTGGCCAGCTTGGGTTGGCGAAATAGCAGGCCTACAAAATCCATGGGACCGCGTGACCGCCGGTCCCAGAAAAAATTTCACAGCTGCAGAAAATTTTTAAGCTAGTTCCGAAAAAAAAATCATCGGCGGAAAAAATTAAGCTTCCAAACTAAGGCTTGAAGCATTATAGTTCAAATGAACCTTGTCTTGTGCACGATGGAGTTCCCAGAAAATGATTAGGTTTTGTGATCAACCTCAGTATCAGAAGCGGTCGGCATGCTGATAGCATTTAGAAAAATATAGTCCTCCAAACCCAAGAGTAACAGGCTAATTTGCGTAAATGTCGGCAAGTCTGATCAAATTGTAGAACTTTTTGTAGAAGTTGTGGTTTAAGAAAAACATTGAACACCAGTCTTCAGTAGAATTATTACAATTTGTTTGCCTAATTTACATCAGCAAACTTCACAAATAAAGTGATAATCACCCCCAGATCAGCCCATCCTGCTATCCGAATGTTTTAAACATTAAATTTTGCGAAGTGCCGACTTTCAGTTTCAGCAACATGGCCTGAACAAAAGGTTGGCCTTCTTTCATTTCAAAAGTAGAACAGCGATGCAGGTATATAATTTTCCCTCCTCGCGGTCATTTCAACAATTGTATAAAGCAGAAAATTGATCACTAATCGACACTGCCGACATATTTTAGGCCTATTAATATTACTTCAAATTAAGTTTCTTATTTGGCCGGTCCAGTCGGGAACCATATTATTTTCATCATTAACCCTTGAAGTCAGTTAAGCTTGAGAAATTAATTCAAAGTTTTCCAATCCAAATGATGAATTCCAAACACCCAATTTTTTTTAAACTTATATTTTTATTGAGCATTTATTTAATCAAATTGTTATATCTTAATTTATGTTTGTGTGCACAGGTTTATTTTTTAAACGTAAAAAGATCATGAAATCAGTAAAACTCCATGATAAATGTATGTAGAAATCAAAGAGTTCAATGTACCCTACTTAGCATAGTAATCAATAAGGTTGAGCTGTCAGAAACTGTAACCATGGAAACTAACAAAAGCCTAATACCAATTGACATGAGGTGCACCTCCCCGGGCTGTGGATCATCCTGAACAAAAAACAATGTGAGATTTATAGGGGTGTATTTGAGAATGCATCTGGGGCTCGAACGGTTCGAGTTTGCGGGGGGGTGGAGTTGGGTTGTAAATTTTGAGCGTTTTTATTTTATTATGGGGAGGGGCGGGGCGCTCAGAGAAACAAAGTTTACATGTTTTTGCTTTTTTAAAATATATTTTAAGTGGACATTGATTTTCCTAAATAAAAAAAAAAACAGCAGAAAAAGAAAGTGTAGTTTCATTTGGTCTTGTTTGCCTAAGTTTAAAAAGACAATTATATGTCTTTTACAATAAAATTACACTTTTAAAAATGTTATCAATTTAATATGCATTAAATTGAATGTCTGCTTACATTACATCATCAACATTGAATCATGGCATTATTACAGAAATATTTCCATATTTCTGAAATTTACACAAAAAGGTTAAAAAAACAGGCTCAGATTGCACCAAAGAGCATCAAAAATAACATTGGCTTCCATGGCCCTTGAGCGGGCCCTGACCCCCGGACCCGTAAGGACTTCGCGCTACGCGATCGTTATGTGCGCTTCGCGCCCATATTTGACAGAAAATTTTGTCCATACTATTAATGTCCAGAAAGAAGCTGAAACATTTTTGTAGGCCTGCACAACTAGGATCAGGTTTTGCATAAAGATTATACTGTACGAATACTACCAAAATACGTACAGGCACGGGGATTTCTAAATTGCAGGCTATAACTTAGGCTATCTTGTATATTGATTTTTTTAATTATATTTCTTGGCCTGAACCCCCGCATATATTTTAATTTTTTCAAGCTGTCTATGTTACTGAATGGCAGTAAATAAATCGCTGGCAGCGGCAAATAGTGCAATGTTAGGATCAAAAATTCCACCCTTTACGTTAATTTCGTCATGCAACCCTCAATGGTTTTGTTCCTTGGCATTCGTCTACATTGATGTAAGATATATTTCCATGTGAAAAGGTTATTTTGACTTCAGATTTCGGCGCGGTTGCCGGTGAATCGCCAACGCTACCCGGCATACTTAAAAATAGAATTCACTCAAGCATCGCGGATCAGTACGCATGCGCATCAATTAACCAGGAAACAACGTCGGTTTTTGTTTGGATCAATCTAGTACTCTACCACAGATTCGAATGCCGTACCAATGTTTGTCTCGCCCCCAATATTTTTGCAACTTCATTGACCCAATATAAAAGTTTCTCAATCAATCCAATTTTATACCAAAATTTGTCAGAACCCAGTCAGGTACATCATCATGATCTAGTACAACGAGGTCATACTGAATTTCGGGCATGTCAGACAGTCATTATCAATCTTTTGGCATTCACATTTACGAATCACCCCGGGGGGCCACTTGTAGTCAAAGGTGATATGAATGTGAACAGAAAACGCGTAAATGGGTCTCTTTTTTCCGACAGGCGATGTAGCGCGCAGGTACATTGATTAGGGTGTCAAAAACAGCAAATTATGGGAAAAAGGGTATATTTTTTCGATAACCTCAAAATTGGAGATGTACAAAATCAAAAATATTGTAATTTGGCAGTAAAGCAACACGAGCAATGCCAGATAATAAGGGTATAAAATCAACACAATGCAATTGCTCTTAAGTTAGCCAAAACTTGTTTATTGTAGGGGCAAAAACAGACAAAAATGCTGTTTGGTATGTTTTTTAGTAGGTGGAATATTGTTTAGTGCATTTTGTAAGTCGCATGTTCACGCTCATATCCACTTGAATACAACTTCCCCCCCGGGAATCACCCTATTTCTAGTAACGACATTACATAAGTCAATCGTGTAGCACGAATCCCGACAAGAATAGCTCAAATACAGACTTAATCTTATTTTCATCGAAGAACAGAATTGCAGGAGATAAATAACAGTACAAGTAGGTGCATGCATGATAAATACTGCGGCCATGATAAGGGTTATTTTTCGCGTGTATTGACTTCCGACGCAGCACTGCGTCAGACAAGTCCATACGTAATACAGTGCTTGATTGCTACGGCTTTTCACTAGCTTAAATTGGCCTTTAACGGCGTGACCTGACCACCCAATGTCAAAAACCGACGTAAAGGTTCCCTGTACAATCATGATGATGACACTGTCACTGACTGACACTGACTGAGTGATCTGTGATGATCCGACGGTGTAGATTAAGTCCGGCGTACTCATAGTCCGGGAACACAATGGTGAATAGGGAATCGATTCAGTTTTGACTCTTTACGCAAATTAGTTTCACGCTTTAATTCCGTTATCGTCTAGGGACCCCCGGACTATGCCTATGCTCTCCAGGACTATATGATATCTGCTTTCACACTAGCCTCGGTCACGTAGCGTTGCACGTAGTCCGTACCTACCTCCTAACAACCGCTACGTGCCCTACTCTATTTGAAAACCGGATGGGGCGCGCAGCGGGTCCGATGCGAATAAGCAAATCCAGGCTCAGAATTTCCCAGAGAGCATCAAATAACCCTTGGCTTGGCTTCCAGGGCCCTTGGCGGGCCTACATGACCCCCGAGCCGTAAGTACTTTATTCGCGCTACGCGATCGTTATGTGCGCTTCGCTCCCATATTTGTACCGAAAATTTTTCATTACATAATGGTCAAACAGAAAGACTGAACATTTTTGTAGGCCTGCATCATAGGTAGGTTGCAATAGTATTAATACTGACTAAATCTCATACTACCCAAATACGTAGGCACGTGGTTTTCTAATTTGAGGGAAAACTTAGGCCTATCTTGTTCTTATTTTTTTTAATTACATCCTTTCTTGGCCTTTTCTTGTAGCTGCACCCCCTGCATATATTTTTATTTTTTTTCAAAGCGTCTCTTTTAAGATGGGCAGTAAATCGCCTGCACGGCAAATCAGGTGTCAATGTTAGGATCAATTCCACCCTTTACGTTAATTTCGTCAATGCACCCTCAATGGTTTTTGTTCCTTTGAGGCAATTCTCTACATTTCTGTAATATATTCATGTGAAAAGGTATTTTGTACTGCAGATTTCGGCGCTGTTTGCCGGTGAATCGCCAACGCTAACCCGGCATCCTAAAATAGAATTCACATCAAGCATCAGTAACGCAGCACAGAATTAACCAGGAACACGTGCGGTTTGTTTTGTGATCACTCTAGTGACTCTACCACAGATTCGAACTGCGATAAACCACTGTTGTCTCCGCCCAATATTTTTTTTGCAAAAACCATTTGCCCAATATATCCACTAAGGTCTCATCAATCCAATTTTTTATATTAACCCCAAATTGTGCAGAACCCAGTCAGGTACATCATCATGATCAGTACAACAACTGAGTCAACTGAAATTTCGGGCATTTCCAGACGATTCAGTATCAATCTTTTGCCATTTCACATTTTAAACGTGTCACCCCCGGGGGCCCTTGTATTCAAAGGTGGTAATGCGGGAACAAGAAACACGCGAAAAGGGTCCCAAGAAGAATTTTATCAAAGACAGCGATGTACTCGCGTACTTGATTAGGTGGTCCAAAAATCGACAAAATATTGAAAAGAGGGTCTATTTTTTCGTTCACCCCAAAATTGAGATGTACGAAAATCAAAAGAATTGTAAATTTGCCAGTAAATCAACATGAGCAAAGCAGATAATAAGGGTATATTATTACACAACACATGCATGCTATTTAAGGTAGCAAAAAGACTTGTTTATGGTAGTCAAAAACATACAAAAAAATCTTGTTTTCAGGGTATGTTTTTTAGTAGGTGAATACTTTGTTATAGTGTGGCATTTCGGAAAGGTCCATGTTTCACGCCATCAGATCCAACCTTTGAATCAACGGCCCCGCCATGATAATCACCCTCCATTTCAGTATTACGACATAATAAGTCAAATCGTGTAGCTCGAATCCCGACAAGAATATCTCCAAAATCGACTTCATATTATTTTCATCAGAACAGAATGGCGGAGATAAATAACAAGTACAAGTAGTGCATGATAAATCTTGCGGCGGCCATGATAAGGGTTATTTTCTCGGGTAATTGACTCTTCCCGACGCAGCACTGCGTCGACAAGTCATACTTAATACAGTGCTTGATTGATACGGCTTTTCAATGCATTAAATTGGCCTTTCCGCGTGCCGACCACCAATGTCAAAAAAGACGTAAAGGTTCCCTGTGACTAATCATGATCACTGTCACTGACTGACACGGACACTGTACGGAGTGATCTGATGATGATCCTACCGGTGTGGATGTAATTATAGTCCGGCGGACTCATAGTCCGGGAACACAATGGTGAACAATAGGTGCAATCTATTCAGTTGACTCTTTACGCAACATTAGTTTATGTCACGCTTTATTCCGTTTTCGTCTATGGATCCCCGGACTCGGCCTATGGCTCCTACAGGACTATATGATATCTTGCTTTCACACTAGCTCGTGCACTAGCGTTGCACTCGTCCGTACCTACCTCTAACACCTACGTGCCTTACTCTATTTGAAACCGGATACATGGGGTGCGCAAGCGGATCGTGCGGATAAGCAGATCCAGAATCAGTACAATAACGCACTTATTAAAATCTTTACCTTATGTAGTCCTAAATTATTTTTATATTTATCACGTGTTTCCTTGACGTGATTTCCATTCATGTTAAAATCTGATGATTTTTGAAAACGTGATTTCTTAACCGTTAAAACTCCCAATTTAAACAAGCAGTCGCCCCACAGATTCATGAGTCGCCCCCTGGATTTGTTCCAAGTTTATGTTCTTTTAGAATAACCACGATCATGCTTTTTTCGCTGATTACAAAAATAAACATTAACCAACAAACCCTAAGTCATGTGATGGAGACGACTGGTGTTTTAGCTTCACTTTTTCGTAATCACTTCGTGCCCTTTTAGGGCCAACCATTTCCCGGATGTAAGCATTATCTGTGCACCGTTTGTATTTTTAAAATCGAGCTATTAGGGATGCTAAGAAAGACATCAAAGTTCATATACAGTATGTCACTGGATTTCGTGTCCATCGCAGACTAAGTATACCAAAATTCTTGACTTTGTGGACTGGGTGGGTACTGTGGATCCCGTTTGTTTTAAAACTGTACTGCCTATCTCGGCTTTGTAGGGCCGAATAGTAGGGGCGATCGTAGCGGAAAACCAGAGCACCTCGGGCTACTTTCACACGCCGGGTCACCCGCACAAGCTGACAAACAACCCCCAAGCAACCCCGATCTTTTAGCGCGCTTCCCAGGTTCTACATTATCATTCATTAATCTTACCTTTTTTTGTTTAGTCGGAGAAAAATCGTAATAGCAATGGCGACGAAAGTGCCTAAATAATCATTTATAAAACCCTTTCTACTGATAAAACAAAATCTGCATCTGTTTACGTTTATTTTGGTTAACGATTGTCACCATGGTTTGGCAGAGAGTATATGGAATTGGGTATTCCCTTCTATAAATGAAGAGCACCCAAGTGCTGCGGCACTGACGTCATCTCCTCATCCCCCCCCCCCCCCTCCCCCCCCCTCACTTCCATCTTGGTCGGTGACCTCGCATGTAAAGAGGCCCCATTTTCAGCATCACTGTCCCACCCAAAGACCCCATGTATATTTTACTTTACCAACTGTCAACCCAAGACCCCTATTTTGGGGGGAATTTTTAAATCACCCAAGACCCCCTATTTTGGTGAAATTTGTGCTATATTTGTCAATACCCAAAACCCCTTATTTGGGGGGCATTTTTGCTGTCTCTTCCCAAAGACCCCTATTTTTTTTATTCCTCTGTCTCCGAATGCCCGTCCGGTTTGGAAGCGCCAGCCTGCACCCGTATCCATTTCATGTGATTACCGAGGCGCCCAACCCGGCCCCACCCGATACCAACCAGGTTACAACCGACTGATCTTTAGAGAACAGTGGATAGGCTATATTTTTCTCTGGTTCGTAGGCAGGGCCGTCACCCCCGCCGTCATCAAACACTTTAAAGGTGCATTCGTGATTTTCGATGCAGTAGTGTATGCCACCTTCTGTTTTAAACTATTTCATTGTTCACTAGATATCCTGAGAAAAAGCTCATTTAAAATTGGAGTTGATCCCGTCTTGCGTTTTGTGTTATGAGCAATTTCTTGTATTACCCACGTCCCATAGGTCACAGTGTTTCGGAATTTCCTGTCCGTTTACGGACAGTATACAAATTGCGATTTCTTACGATACAGTCGAATTTTGCACGTAAGATTAGGTTACCGTGGATTACTAGGCTAACGTGTTTCAGTGATATAAATATATCAACCTTTTTTTAGGTAGGCGTATCGAGGGACGTGGTTGTGGATCACAAATGCCCTTTAATTAAAAAAAATCATTTGACATCCGACTACCACGCGTTTTACTTATACACGCGGCCATTCTGTGCATTTAGTAATTACAACAGCCCATACATTACTGTACAAATATGTATTATATGAGCAACGTATGACATTTGCGACTTTGATTTACCATCTCCCTCCAGATCTTTTGCTTAGTTTTGGAGCTTGGTTTCCTCTCATACGCCTATTACGGAAGATGGGCGGAAAACTGGCTCAGATTTTTGGTAGAGGCAACGGGTTACATAATCTATAGCTACTTTGGTGTAATTAAAAAGTTTTAGTTAAGTCGGCCTACTGAATAGTCAGTTTGGTGAGGTTCATAAAATTTCTGTAGCTCCAGGTGAGGGCCCGGGGCCGGTATTTTTTTCTCAGTGACTTTCACTCCCCCTAAATAGTTGGGGGGGAGTTAAAGCACTGAGAAAAATCACCTACTCTTCACAGGTAACATGCCCCTCAGCCTGGAGCTATAGAAATTTACACAGGGGCGTCCCCAGAATCATTTTACAATGGGGGGGGCGGATTGCTGAGTCTGTGTTGTCGACAAAACGTATCTATTTGCTGCGCATGCCGACGCATAGTTTCAAAAATTTACCTGACTCGCAACGCTCACCCGATAAACATTGGCTTACCCTCCGACAGTAGCGACCTGGGAAAAAATCTGAAATTTTGTCGGCAAAAGGTTTTGTTACCGTCGGTTCAAAAAAGAGGGGGGGGAGACGGGGCAATATCAGTACAAAATTGTCCAAACTGTTATAAGGTTACATATGCAGAGCATGGCATGGGAAGTAATATCCAGTAAACTAAATATTTATTTTCATAAAAAAAAAAAAAAACTAAATATTCAACCTACCGGTACATCATAATAGCTATAAATAAACCAAACTGCCGTCGTTATTTAATAACACGGTGATTTTTGTAGTTTTTGTCGTTCGCAACAGAAAATCCAGGCAAGCATGCACGTTTCTCTCTCTAAAAGATATCAAACCAAGTTCAACCAACGTGTTTTCTTTTCTGGTTTGTTAATATTCCTTGGCAAACCTGCCCAAACGATCTCGATAGTTCCAAACCCAATAAGTGCAATTAGAGAAATTGGTATCTCGAAAAAAATATCGTGTCCGTTAAAACGTCAAATGGAGATAACTAAATTTTTAAAATTTCTCTGAATCTGCACTTAGTTGTATATAAACCTACCGAGAATGTGTCGAAGGTTTATTGGGCAAACAAGTAGAGAAAGAAAGACTGAATTCTCAATCTTATTCAAGGATATGTCCTCATCTCATCTTTCGTTGAAGAGATGGCAGAAGACGGAAGTTTTCGGCTTCGAAGCCTTCCGATTTTACTTCAAGTGACCTTCATAACATTTTTACTTCGCTACGGGTTGCCCACCGCGGCTACACACCCACTTTTGGCGAAACACTTCCGGGAACATTTATCACACCAATCCACTACTTCCCGATTTATCGATAGTGAGAGGCCTACACTAAAACACCCTGGTGCTGCGGCTTACTGGGCATAAATTAGTTTAACCAGGTTGCATTTTGTTTTAGTGAGTAAGTTTCATATTGGTAAGAGTTGTGAAAGGTTATGCCTAATCTGTATTATTCTTGAGATAATCTCCAATATGTTTGTTCCAACTCATAAGAATAATTTTTCTATATGAACTCAAATCACACTACTTTACTGCTGCGCTTATAATTTAGTAAGTATAGCCAACTTATCAAGTTAGTCCAATGTTCCTTGTTTTTACAATGCATTAATTCGTATAAGACGCTATCTGTTATTTATCATGCAAGTCAATAAAGCCTCATAAACAAACCTTTTTTGTTAACGTGGTCGGCAAAATATCCTTACCAGCTTTTACTTCTTTGATAGATGTGTGCGTCTGTGGATTTATTTACACATTGACAATGCGGGTTGTTAGGGGCGCGCGTTATACGCGACGACATCCTCCACGCGCAAACTCACCACACAACACTGGTTTTAATTTTTATCGCGCACTGAGGAGGACAGTTAACTGGCGAGTTAAAAAAGGGGGCGAGTTGTGATGGCGAGTTAAAATGGCGAGTTTCCACCCCCCCCCCCCAACGAAGTTTTTACAATTTTCCAAGGAATTCCTTGTGCTAGTTCATGACGGGTTACAATGGCGATTTACCCCACCCCCCCCCCACACACACACACCCGAAGTTTTATTACAATTTTTTTCTAGTGGAAGTTCCGTGTGGCGATTTAACATTTTCAAGGAATTCCCGTGTGGCGAGTTTGTACCACTTTTTAAGAAAGTCCCTTTATGGTCGAGTTAAATGTTTCAAGGAAGTCTGTGTGGCGAGTTATATTTTTTTCAAGAAGTCCGTGTGGCAGTTTCATTTTTCAAGGAGTCGAGTGCATGATTTTACCTGCTTACAGTAGGCCACTTGTTTTCAAGTTGTTTGTAGTCTACATGCTATAGAGGAGGGGCTCCGTCGGCATAACCAACATTTCCTTTTGTTGGGGGTGGGGCTGGGGGGGGAGGGGAAGGGGCAGGAATGCGCATTTGGGTTATTTCTTACCTTTTGTTCCTTTGAGAGATGGTACAGGGGAGCAAGGCTGCGTTTGACTGAGGGATACCACCACCCCACTCCGCTAGTTACGTACGCCACTTACAGGTTTTCTTTCTTTCTTTTTTTTTTAATGAATCAGTTATTATTGAGGTGCCTACTAAATACACTTAAGCAAAATTGGCAGTTCTATCTTCAAACACGTGGAACATGAAACCACATGCATCATGTACATTATGAGCTTATTGTCCCCGTCGAACGATTTCAGGAGGGGACTAATAAAATGGGCCCCCGTCCGTATTTCCGTCAGTTAGAAAAATGGTTAATCCTGAACATTTGTAAATATCTTTTTTTCTATGAGTGAGCTAGCGTATCCAATCGTCACGGTTCCATCGGTTAGTTTAAAAAGTTGTGTAAAATATGGGGTTGTAAAAAACATATAACTTACAACCAGTTTGTGGTAAAAAAAAAATTAAACAAGTGTGTAAATTTGTGTAGCACATTTACATAAGTATTTGTAAATTCACACAACTTGTTTTTTTTTTCTCTTACACAACTAGTTGGTATAGGTTCATATGTTTTAACACCTTCATTTTTTTACACAACTTTTTAACACGATTTAACATGTAGGTGATAAAAGCATGACAGTTTCCACAGAGATAATTGTGCCCATACGGTCTGCAATAATTTTACATGTGCCCGTTCGACCTGCCTATAATATGGTCTGAGAGGGCTTTTCAAAATTGCACCAACAATAGCCTAAAATACAAAGTACAAAAAAAACCTGAAAAATGTTCAGTTTAGATGATATTAGATGTTTTTTGATCAATTGCTCGATCGGTAATGTTTTCAATTTCACTGATGCATACATAAAAGGGCGCCTTTCAAAATGGCCGCCAAATCCCCAATATTCAAGCCAGAGAAGTGGGCTCTGTCAGTGCAACTCTAATCAGCTACAACAGATTTTCCCAAATGGTTACTTTCACATCCAAACCCATGACTTCTTATGGCCATGGAGGCATCAATCCCATCATTGCCTAAGGGGCCACTCAAACCATCCAGGTGACATACCGAGGGCAAAATTCCTAAGTCGTCACCAGAGTGATTTGCTCAGAACCTGACAAATTCTTTGACGAAAAATTGGCCTATTTTCAGTAATACTTGCCAAACTTTAATGTGAAATTGTCACAATTCACCGAAAGAGGGATAAAAATCCACATTTTGGCCATACGTCCCACTTTTTTCGAACCAAAGCCACTTTGCCCATGCCCTCCGTCGGTACAAACCACTTGAAAACCATCGATAGTCATCACATCCAGACAATGTAGTAAAAGGGTGTCCTTTTCATCAAAGGGGACGGCACACACGGGATGCATTAAGGTTTCCATTATTTTCTTTTAGGTACCGAATTTACTCATGTCTAGGCCTACTGTCAGTGTTTAGGGGGCGATTTTCATAGTGGTCATTTGACCCATTTCTCTGTTTAAGCGTACTAACAAACAACACATCAATGGGAAACAGTATTTTTAAGTGTCCTTAATAGTGCACTATTCTTGTGCAGTGCATGTTGGTATTAAAGCTTACAAGAGGTATCCGTGTTTAGTGTCCATTTAGTATCATGCATCAGTAAAAGTTAATTTCAGAATGTTTGGTTTCAGAGATTAGGGCATCTTTTTGCAACATAATGGTGAAAAGGGTCTCCTTTTTACTGTAAATGGTCAGTGTTTGGTGGAACATGAAGTGTCAGCTCTATATGACAACTTAGGTGGTATAATGAGTTGCACATTGCCCGGGCAGCATTGATCCTAGCTACGGTACCTTATGAACAGGATGCCGATCAACCATAGTCCGGTGACCTTTACTTACACAGAGCAAGGACTGCTTGGAGGCAAATGAGAAAGGTGGCAGTCCTTGCAGACGATGGCGGCCATTCCTCATTTCCATTATAGCAACTCACCCCAAAATATCAAAAGAATTTACAGCAATACTGATTGCAAACCACAACCAATTTGGGGTGTTTTGATATGGGTCGGTCGCGGTTATTCCACGCCCTTGTGGCCCGTTATTCATACAAACAAAATCAGAAATACCCTTACAGTGGAGTTGATTCTTCAGCTCCAACGTTTTGGGAATAAGAAAATATTCCTTGACCACTTCAGCGTATTTTCGTCAAGATTTCACTTTTTCTGTTTAACCAATGGCGACGTCTAAATTGGAGTCTTCACCGCCCTCCCTGTGTCCTTGTTGACCTTACCACTGCATAGACACGTAATTGCATCGAGGCCTGGTAATCAAGCTTACTGTTATGTGCCTGGCAAACTACATTTATAGCTATCAAATCAACTTAGTCCACAAGACCAGCGAGGAACACTAAGTAGACCAGACCGGTGTTCCAAGGAATCTCGCCAAGCTTCACTGCTGTTTCATGTTTGTTCATCTGAACTTACAGATACAAGTTTTTTTCAAAGGGAGATATGGTTTGTAGTGATCTCACGATGCTGAAAAAATCAAGGGGAAAGTATATCAAACCTTCCCTCAGCAAGGTAAGACTAAAACTTTTGGTAAAGTACCAAGGACAGTGGCACATATATTGAGGTCAAATAAACATATCAACAGCCTTCCTTTAAAACAACATGGAAGCTAGACGTGTTAATGGAGCACAAGTGTATCACTTTTCCTTATCCTGATAAGGAAACCTTATTTCCAAATACCACTCCGTTCACTGGAGATAACGCTTCGTTAACTGAGATAACAAGCTGAACCCCAAATAACCGCCTTATCTATGGTTAAACAAATTTGAACCCCAAATAAAGCACCTTATCTTAAGTTAACAAGCTTTCTCGAGATCGTCGCAGAGCTGACCCCAAATAACGACGCCATCTGGGTTAAAACAAAGCTTATCTCGTGATAAGGTCTCTTATCTCGAGATAATCACCCTTATCTCCAGATAAGAAAGCTGAACCCCAAATTAACGCATCCTATCTGGAGTTAACAATCCTTATCTAAGGTTAGCAAAGCTGAACCCTAAAGACGGTCCTTATCTTGGTTACAAAGCTGAACCCCAATAACGGCGCTTATCTAGGGTTAAGAAAGCTGAACCCCAAATAACGGTCCTTATATAGACTTAACAAAGCTTATCTAGAGATAAACAAAGCTGAACCCAAAATAACGGGGTCCTTATCTTGAGTTAACACTCCCTTTCTAGGAGTTATATCAAAGTTAACCCCCAAATAACGGGCCCTATCTGGATATAACAAAGCTGAACCGCCAAATAAAACGACGGTATTTGGGGTTCCACTTTGTTAACCCCAGCTAAGGATCGTTATTTGGGGTTCAGACTTTGTTACTTAGTTAACGAGTCGTTATTTGGATATAAGGGCCCTTATCCGTATATAAGGTTCTTAATCTAGGATAAGCTTTGTTAACCCCATAAGGACCGTTATTTAGGGTTCAGCTTTCTTATCTCGAGATCAGCTCTGTTAACTAATATAGACCGTTATTTTGGGTTCGGCTTTGTTAACCCTTGATAAGGACCGTTTATTTTGGGTTCAGTTTTTTTAAGAAGCCCAAGATAAGGACCGTTATTTGTGTTCAGCTTTCTTATCTCGAGTAATCTTTGTTAACGAACTTAAGTTACGCAGAGATTCGAAATATTATTTTTTTGTGTAATAAGAAAAATAGTCAACTAGAACTAAAGATTGGATCCTAAAATGCACAATTCCGAAATTTTGAAGATGAATCGGATTTTTCTTTTGATGCAGTAAACATTTATGTGTAGTCTTACGTCCAAAGGATACTGTGTATAAAACAAAAATTCGGATCCGGAATTTTAAAAAAAGTTGTGATTTTCTATATGAGAATTCGATTTAAGCTTAGCGATTTCACACAGTGATTATATATGGACAGGCAATATTAACATGCAAAAAACACGATTTTTGGAAATTGAGGGCGCCCTCCTCAGAAATCTCTGGGATTCGTCCTTTAAGATAAAGACCGTTATTTGGGGTTCAGCTTTGTTAACCCCAGATAAGACGCGTTATGTGGGTTCCAGCTTTGTTATCTCCAGTTAAACGAAGTCGGTATCTCCAGTTACGGGTGTGTATTGGAGATAAGCTTCCCTATCTAGGAAAGAAGAAAGTGTACACTTTGTGCTTCCATAGACGTGGCTAGGATGGAGCTAGATGTGTAAACAACATAAGACTTGATTTTCAACCTACTCCTGCTGGGAGGTAAAGCTTGACGGGTCATTCTCCTTTCATCACCACCTGACAGTATACTGATGTAAAAATCACTGTGCTCAGCAAGTTCATCAACTATCCGTACAGTGTATGCCCAGGAATTAGAACACATAACACTCAATTGTTTGATGTGAGTCATTGCAAGACCTCGTGATCTATTATTGGTTGCCTACCCAGTTTGATCTTCCCCTCTTAATTCTTGCAGGCATACTATCCATAATCTTAGAAGATAAGCAGTCATTAACCTACGAAGCAGTCACTACCCTATTGCATGGAGCTTAGAGCCAAAATTAAACCCCATCCACCATCACGTATCAACAGAGACCAGTGTCATTCTCACCTAAAATCCAGACACCAACTGCTCCCTCTGAAAGGAAATTGTTTCATCTTTCCTACCAACTGAGACTATATGCTCACTGGTAGCCAAGAGGTTGCATGAGAAAAGTGTTTTGACAATCTTTTTCATTTTTTTTATTGCTGAAGTGAACATACATCATTTATAGTCAGGACAAAAAGTTAATGGAGTAAGGACAACGTAAGTCTAAAAGAGTTAGTCATTCATGATCAAAGCAAAGCATCGGTGTCAGGGCGAATTTTCTTGGAAACTTGATTCCTGTGTCCAACAAGTGCTGCTGGGACGACTTTTTTCACAGCATGTTTAGCACCTATGGATGAAGGATGAGTCACCTGCTGGGTCTGGATGGGTGGTGGTTAACCAATGGTCCTGCCGCATTGACTACTACCACTGGTGAGTGGTGATCCGAACATATTACGTTCAGAAACATACTCCTGTGAGTCCAATGGGCACCTATTTGCATGCATCCTCCACATGCGGCAATTGCAGCAACTTGGCGTCTGTGGCGCAGAGAACAATTTGAGTTTTGATGGGGCATATTTCTCATCTATTCCTATATCTTTACAGTCTTTTTTTCTAGATATTATCAATGTATACACACAAGATGTGGGCTGCTTCCAGGCCAAAATGTGGAATGGTCTGTCTGCCAGCCCCACCTGTTAGTACAGAGATAACAGCATTCCGCTTATCTTCAAATGCCCCTCTATTACTTGCCAAATGGAGCGAGGAGGATCTTGCAAAAAGGATGGTCTGTTTTTCACATTCACCTTGAATATATTCCCCATTTCAAGGTGTCCACCTTCCAGAAGGAGATGTATTCCGTGCTTCTTGAATGGCTTATCAAAATTCAATACCGCAGACCTTTTCTATATCATTTGTTGGATATAGTAAGAATTGATGTGCATTTTTTTAAAAGTGCCCTTAAGTATACTCCTGTGCCAAAAAGACCCCTCTACTATTGTGGCCTTGGGGCTTAACTGATGTAAGGAATGTTCCTTTTGAATAATGATGCAACGCTTTGCTTCAGTGATTACGAGTTTCTAAATACTCCTGTCATCCTTGGAATTCCTTGTCATACAAAACAAAAGATACGAGGTAAGTAAACAAAGGATGGACATGTGTTGGTAATTTACAGAAAAGGGGTTTTTTTACATGCATTTCAGTAGTTGTCGAATCAGCATTGCTCAGATTTTGCTAAGGAGCGCATGATTGGGAATTTTAGAGGCCCCGTTTACTACATCCGTCAGTTATTTTTTGTTGCATTGATTACATTTTTTGCTTATCTCAATGGTCTCATCTGATCCCGAAATATGAAAATATCACCAATCAAACAGGTTTCAGCTGATGTGGGACAGAATCCATTTATTCATTGAGAAATATTAATTGGATTTTGGCGGCCCTTTTTGAAAGCGCCCTCTCCTGGCAAACCTGGGCATCCAGAGATTGGGCACCTAATCTGAAAATGTTATCTTAGTCCAGCTACAACGTGGAAATTTGGTACTTTTACCACAAAGTGCACAATTCGTATGGCCATGGTTGTTTAGTTCTGGATGTGATGCGTATGGTGCATACGTAAAGTTGCGTATGGGTGAAGAATATAACTTTGAAAGCAATGACGTCACTATGACTCTTAGAGCTTTTTATTTTTTAGATAGTGATTTTGGGTATACGCCGGGATTTCCCTGTACAAAATCCCATAATATGTGTATACAAAGCTCCACATACCCCTATGCTTTTGATATTGGACTGATATTTGGCATGAAGGTAGGGAGGAGAGTCTGACGTTTGTTAAGCAGGGTTTTTGAAAGTGCCCAAAAGGTCCAATGTTCTCTAGGGTCAATTTGTATAGAAATGCCCTACGACTAGATTGGGTTTCCGTAACTCCCCAGTATAACTTAATGGTGTTTTCCGTAACTCGCCAGCAGGCTACCAATTGGTGTTTCCGTAACTCGCCAACAGGACTTCCTGTGTTTCCGTAACTCGCCATCAGGACTAAATGGGTTTTCGTACCTCCCAGCAGGACTTTCTTTGCAGTTCATTCTGACTTCGGGGGGTAACCGCCATTTTAACTCGCCTTTCATAACTCGCCCAAACTTGCTCCCGAATGATGGGACAATTTGTGCGGAATAGACCCTCTCAGGGTCTGTGGTATAAACGACTGGTAATGAAGACTACAATCTCTCTGAGTCAACCAAATTGGGTAGACGTTTCATATAGAAGTCCCATGGATGCAAATGAGGTATGTATTGCCGTTCATTCCGTCAAGCGCTACTGCAAAAACGTCATGCATGACGGAATTAATTGTAATACCTCATTGCATCCATGGGACTTCTATATAAAACGTCTACCCCAAAGGGGCGGGCACAGGGTCCTGAAGGCCCAGTGATCTCTGATTTTTTTCGTAGGATTTTAGTTTTTGATTTGTTTTTAATATTTGATACACCGTGTTGGTGAGGGCGACTATTGTAAAAGTGCAATTCCAAATAAATAATAGGTTTTATTTTATCTCTTGAACTTGCTACACCAAAATACCTCTGGCGCATGTGCGTGGGATAACGATTTTCTGCCAATTTAGGATATCCACACAGGTTCCAGCCCCCAACTTCAAATTGTCATAAAAATAAATCAAATTACAAGAGATGAAAAACACAAGTAATGTATAGTGTATGAGAGTTTGGTTAGTCTATTTTGCACATGCTGCTGGAAACAATAATTTGGAAGCGCCAAATACACTTTTCAAATTCATGCAAATGCCAATGAGATAGAGCCTATACGGAGACAGACGGAGAGCACGTTAAAATGATCAGTGTGCTTAGTAACTGTGACTCAAAATGATTAATTGTAAATACTTAATTCAATGATATTTTATATAGTACTCAAAATATGTAAATAATAAAGACTTAAAATTGTCACAAATACCGTTAACATTTCATTTGAGATATGTTAACAACACATTCAGTTATGTAAATTGTGTAAAAAATCCATGTAGAAACAATTACTCATTTTACACTTGGGAAGTTGCTGTAACTTAATCGATTGTTGAAGTTGTAATTCTTGATACTTTTAAGTAAACCAGACTCAAATCAGATAAGTTAGTAAATTATAACAAAAAGACAATTTGTAAAACCAAAAAGGACACAAACAAGCAGTAGTATAGCCCTCTTGTAGTATATCTTTCATGTTTTTGTGTAATATTTGTACATTTTAATTCGCAATTTGAAAGAAAAGTAATGTATAAAGGTAGCGTAGTATTGAGTTTAAGTATTTGGTTTCATAAGCAGGGCATCCCAGGTTCGATAAAACTTACTTACGTGGTTAATCAACGACGTATTAAGATGAAATGATGAGTGCATACATAGAAACATTATAAAATTATTAGTACATGTGGAACTGTATTTTTGTGAAAATTTCATATACAATCTTGCAATCAAGGTTTTCTAAATCAAAATTGTATGAGGATTCCAAAAATCATGGGTGTCATTTTTTAAAATGTGTTCTTGGATGTATTCTAGGGGGCAAGGTTTATACAGGGGTCAAACTATAAAAGGGGGCAAAATGTGTTTTAAAGTATACCATAATGTTCAGTACATTTCAAGGATTACAGAAAGGTATAGTTTGTCATACCTGAGGGTTATAGTACAAGAGCTACAAGGCAAAACGGGTTCAAGGTCATCCTGGGGGTAAAATTTCAGATTCATCAGTTTGTATTAAAAATGGTGCTAAATTGTTCGTCTTACTGTACAGAAGCCGAAAATATACAGGTCGCGTTGTCATGTGACCGTGTGACGTTTTGATGATAATTAAGAGGGCAAATATGACCGTGGTCCACAGGGTCTATGGGAGACCACTAGTCTTATTTGTAAAAGTCTCGCTTTGAAAGGTGAAACACAGAATCTACATGCATTTTCTTATTTAGTATGACCCAATGAACGATTTAAAACCGGTTTAAACAAAATCGGACCATGCATTCTATAAATAATGACCTTGAACTTTCTTGAGCCTATTGTACTAAAACAATGGGTCGCAAATATAGCAAACTATACCTTTTTAGAAACCTTATGATCAACCGAACAGTTTGGTATAAATTTTAAAACAATTTAAACACTTTTATTGTTTACCCCTGTACCCCTTATAAAACACCCAAGAACATATTTTAAAAAATGACACCCATGATTTTCAGATTCTCCATGAAATTCTGTATTGGAAAAACATTGGTGTCAAAATTGTATATGGAAAAAAAATAAACAAAAACATTAATTACATTTCCCCATGTACTATATGAGTTGTACTGATTCAAACATTTTGAGCTATCTCAATTAAAATACATGATTAAGGATAACCTTATGATTACTCAGTGAAATTACACAATAAAATCAAATGCAACCCCCATAGGGTATTGTGTAAAGCTATTTCCCCATCAGTGATTAGTGCGATGGACAAGCAAAATGTATATGCAAAACAAAAACAAAAACAAAAAAAACACGGTTTGTCAATAAATTGAGGACGCTATCATCCGGAAATCTCAGAAAGTCTGATTCAGGCTTTGATTTGATTTCATCATTGGTAAACAACTTATTTTAACTTTAAAAACAATCTAAATTTTGACATGTCTTTTGGGATAAGAATAAACTTCGCTTAGTGTACACGCCGCTATTACACATACACTTTTGGTGAACACTTCCGAGACAAAATTATCGCACCAATCCACTACTTCCATGCTTCCAGAGTTGATCGATAGGGTACACTAAAAACACCATGTATCTACTCAATAAAAGTAAGTGTAACCGGGTTGCATTTGATTTTATTAAATAATTTCAATGAGTAATCTTGAAAGTTATTACTAATCATGTATTTTCATTGAGATATCTCAAATGTTTTTAATAATTTTTCTATATGAACTCAAAATACTACTACTTTACTGCGCTTATTTAGTAAGTATTACGCAAAGAAATTATCAAGATAGTCCAATGTTCCTTGTTTTACAATGCATTATTCGTCTTAATACGTTAGCTGTTAATTTATCATGCATGCCGTGATCAAAGTCAATATATCGTTGAACAAACCTTCTTGTTAATAACTCGCAAAAGTATCCTTCCATCTTGACTCTTTGAATAGAAATGTGCGGTCTGTTGATCTCATGGTTGATCTTTATTTACATTAACAATGCGCGTTGTTAGGGGCGCGCGTAAATACGCGAGACATCTCACACACCGCAAACGTCATACACATCAGCTGGTTTAATTTTATCGCGACTGAGGGGACCTTTTGTGCGGAATATGAAGCTAAGTAACCTAACTTAGAACTTTTAATAACTTGAAAATCTCTATTTAGGTTTGTACATGTCAAAATGCCAAAAACTCAAATTATATGGATAGAGGCAAGATATTTTGTGCCTTTGGTCAAATTGTTCATCAATTGTTTTAAAAAGTATCAACTTGAAGAACACACTTTAATTATTTAATCCAGGACGAAAATAACCTCTCTTAACCCCTTTTTATTCTAAAAAATCAGAGGTCATATTGCAACTGTGACTGACGAGGACACAGGCGAAACTTGACTGCCGGGACAATTTGGAAAATATTTTCTTTATACTAAACGACCAGGGACATTTTGTTATCTTCCGAAAGTGATTAGTCTGTGGACAAGCATGAATGTATATGTGCAAAAATAACGATTTGTCAGAAAATTGAGGGCGCTATCCTCGAATTTTCTGAGTCCGCCTCTAAAATTCGTTTTGGGGTTTTACATTCGTATCTGCTTCTAGTGCTGCATGCAGCCTCAGGTGAAAAGGACCTTAGATTTCACCAGGGCCGGAATAATAACATTGCATCATCATCATTCGACGGCGCAGCAGGCGATCGCAAGTTTTCTCCATTCACTCTGTTTTGGGCCCATTGGAGATAGCCTTTGGTTGCAACATGTTGTTTGTATCCCCCCAGAGCTTTTTATTTGGATGTAGGAGAGATATGATGTTATCTGTCGGCCTGGCTTCCGCTTGCCATGCGGTGGTGTGTAGAAAGCATATACCCTACTAAGCTCTCCCTCTTGCATCCTTAGAATATGACCAAGAAAGTAAGCTGTCTCAGTCTTACTCGGATTATCAGAGGCTTTCCGTACCTTAGCAGCATAGATTTTGCATTTGGACACGATCATGCTCTTGACGTTCCGCATGATTCTTTATCAACATGTTGCGAAGAATTGCCTTACTCTCCAAATTGTTTGTCAGCACCCAGGTTTCGGAGCCATACAAAAATTCTGTCACGCATGTTGTGTTGAAGAGCGTACTTTCATTTTCGATTGGTATACTTTGACTTCTCCATCGCCTCCAACTTCCAAAATGCTGTCCCAGGCCAGGGGCGTTTCGTCTGTTAAGGTCTTTAGAACTGGAAGCCATTATACAACCAAGATATGTGAAGTTCGGAGACATGTGTTGAGCACTCGCCATAAACTTTAAAGCAGTGGAAGTGGGTTTCAGTTGGTAGTCATGTACTCTGTCTTTGGCACACTGATGATAAGGCCCATGCTTCAGCCGCAGCTGCTGTTCTTGATAACTGTGCCTGATCTCTAGGGATTGAAGACTCCAGTAGGGCGATATCGTCAGCGAAATCTAGGTCGTTTAAGACTTTGGCTGGATACCTCCTGGTTACAAGGGGGGGGGGTGACTGGAATGGTCAGCAATCCGGAATCTGTATCTTTAGTTGCCTTTTGCAGCAAGTAGTCTATCAGCACAATGAAAATAAAGGGAGCTAATACATCTCCCTGCAGTCCCCCTTTTGAAACGAGGAAAGGCTCGGAGATATTTCCATCTACCATAACAGCGCTTTTGGAATTGCTGTAGAGGACGCCTATGGTTTTTACCAACCTTGTCCTGGTATAACCATAAGGCGAAGACCGAGAACATTACCTTCCGTTGATCGAGTCAAAGGCTTTCTTAAAATCGATGAAGGTGATGGTGAGTGGGAGTTGATAACTCTGAAAGGCCTCCATGATTCTCCTTAAGATGTGAACCTGCTGTGCACAGCTTCTACCTGGGCGAAAACCAGCTTGGATGGATCTTAGTATAGAATCAACATGCTCTCGTATTCTTGTTAACCGGATTTTGGGTTGTAGACTTTTGCTGCCACTGACATCAATGTAATTTCCTCTGTAATTATTCATGCAGCTGAGGTCCTCCTTTCTTGGCAAAGGACAATGATTTTAGTGATCCACTGTTCGGGGGGTGTAAGAGTGGTGAACACTTCAACGCACAACTTGCGGATGACCTGCAACATTACATCCCCACCACTCTGGAGTACTTCTGATGTTATTGCACTGTCCACGCCAGCTGCCGGTTGTTTTCATTACTTGATGCCTTTATGGTTTCTTCGGGGGATGGTGGGTCTGGCATATAGGAAGGTCTGATCAGCAGGAGAGGTAGGGTCAGATGTTGGTGGACTATTATCGTTGTTGAGTAGAGAGCTAAAGTAGCCGCCACTCATCAAGAAGTTCTTTTTCACTTGATGGGGATGTACCTCCCTTTCTGACTTGGAAGATCTTCTATCCTGACAAGAGATTTCGTGAAAAATTTTCCACGTTGTATTACACTCACCTTCTCATCTGCCAACTTTCAAGTTCATCCATCTGTTTGTTGAGTTTGGCCAGTTCATCAGATTTATATGATCTCATTCAGCCTTACATTGAGATTCCGCCATGCATTCCTTGAATGGTGGTTAATATCCATGAGGAATTTCTTCTTTACCTTGTCTCGCTCCTGTCTCAACCGTAAGGTTTTCTCAGACACCCAGTAGGCATTCCACAGGGGCTGCATTTGCCAACAACTTCTTTGGCTGCTGCTCAACGCTTTCTCAATTAGGTGTACCGTTCAGTGATGACACGATGGCCAGTTCTTGAGGATCTGAAACCTATGAGAAAGTTCGACTGAAATGGGGTTTTGAGGATTTTGTAGCCTTCTTCCAGTCAAACTTTGGTCTTCTACAGGCTTTACCTTTAGATGTTCTAGGCTGGGTTTGAGACGGATGCTGAGTTTTCTGTGATCAGAATCAAGCTCCCAGTGTTGTAGGCTGCTCATTTTACGGAGAGAATTCACCCATTTGCCATTGACTATGATGTGGTCCAGCTGGGATTTGGGACCGCATTTGGGGTGTCGATCCAGGTCCATAGAGGCTGCATGGTAACAGTTGCAATCATAGCTAAAATCAATCATTGGGTTTGTAGTTCATGAAAATACGTGAGACAAAAATAAAAGTGATGGCAATTTGCATAAACCCAACTTTCCAAATTGCCGCCATTTTAAAGATAATAGCACGACTATGGTGACTTGTGTGGAATGTATGTTGTTAGGTTGTCCCAAGAGGTCAATATACAATTGCCAGAATTGTGCGAGTCATGGAAATTTACATATACAGGCTATTTTTCAAATGGCCGACATGCTATCCAAAAAAACCGTATATTCTATATTATTTAACCTAAGAAGGTGATTTTGGTGTCCAAATGAGTGTTTTCTGTGTCAGGAGTTATAAAACTATTCGTCAAACTGGTAGGATTGAATATAAATTGATGTTTATTTGCATTTGTCACTTTTTGTCAAAGAAGCCCAATATTTTAAATACAAGTACCCAAGAGTGTTTACTGCAATGTCAGCTTAATTGGAAAGTGATAACTCTATTATCCCAGATGCTTGATAATTCCCACACAGAATCCTCAGTAACCCAGTCCTCCTTAGAACATCCGAACCGCGCCTTTATGGCCCCTAAAATGAACAAAACGAAACCCCAAACATTGACTACCAATATGTGTGCACGTGAACCATGACCATTTAATTGTTCGAAATACGGGGCCATTTTACTCTTGACATATCTGAAACAAACAGATAATAGTTTCTATTGAAATAATACAGGCCTAACTATCAAAATTCCCATGCAATTCCAGATATGTTTTGGGTGAATACATATAGAGTAGTCAAGGTGTCTTATTTTGGGTGTCACATTAGTAGTCCATGAATAACATGACTCACGAGTCATCTGACAATTTTGAGAATATTGCTGTTAAAATCAGTGGCGTAAATTTCTTTTTGACATTGGGGGGGGGTTGTCGAAAATTTATGAATGAACGGGGGTTTGCTGAAAAGATCCATTATAGCACATGTGCGCGCGAAGCGCGATAAAAATTTGGCCATTTAGAAGCTAATATCGTCACATGTAAATGTAACTAGAACGAAATGGGCGCGAAGCGCGCGGAAATTTACCATTTTTAAACTATTTTGGTAAAATATGAGGTTATTTTTGGTCAAAAATACATGAACAGGCATCAACATTGGGGGGGGGGATGATCGTATTGACCATGACCATCCCCCCTCATCAAAATATTGGGGGGATATATCCCCCCATCCCCCCCGGGATTTACGCCTATGGTTAAAATCCTTGACCTAAAAAACATCCACTTTGTCACCAAAATCGTCATCCTAGGTGCTGTATAGCATGAGGTATAAACGCTTTGTCTTTTATATGTTGACCATATTGGAAAATAGTGACGTATGAAAACTGCCATTACTTTTATATTCATCTGACCGTTTTGTAAATAGTTTTATTGAACTCCTTGACCAAGAAAATCTTTGATTTGACACCACAGTCATCTTCATAGGTAGACATTTAAGGTTTGTGTCAATAAAATGTCAGCCATCTCGGAAAATATCGGCACATGCAACATTTTATAGTTTGGGGAATAATTGTTTTGAACTCCTTGACCCAGAAAAAACATTTTTTTTACACCAAAATTTTCTTCTTAGGTGTTTTTGGCTTTAAGATGGCTTCCATTTTGGAAAATGGCGTCGTATGCAAATTGCCACCACTTTTAATTTTGTCATCACCGGTTTTTCATGAACTCCACATCCCTCTGGTCAATTTTAGCTATGATGACAAATGTTATTATTCCGGCCCCGGTACCACTCTACTAAACTGGTTGGTGCTACAGCACTATTCTGTTGCCGAGATGCTGAACATTTGAGTTTTTGTAGTTTTCCGGAAAATTGGAATTAAGTAGAAATAAAATATGGGAAATTATGTTTCTAAGCATTGTTTTCTTTAGTTGAAAATAAAGTGTTATTTTACCCCCCCCCCCCCCCAAAAAAGAAGAAAGTTACAGCTTTCCATTTAGTAAAAGGTAACCAAAAACCAAAAATAACTAAGATCTTGATGGGAAAATGCTATAAATCGCTATTTTAACGAAAACAGCAAATCTATAATTGAACAAGGAAATACAATTTTTGATCCATGAAAATTAGTTGACAACCCTGTTTAAAAGTGACGCACTTAGCACAGAGCAGTATTTGTCATAAGGAGGGTTTCTGGAAAGGGTGAATTAATTTAGTGACAAAACGTGCTAAGTCCGGGCCTCTGTTTTGTTCAAACAAATGATACACTGTCAAAACTGTGATTTTTAATTAAACGCATTTCTTGTAGTCACTTTCTAAACACGATTAAATCTAAAGGCTACTATATATTTAATTCCTAAAACATTGAGTGTGTTAATTCCTAACCTCTAGCCATAAAAACTCTAACCATGTTTATATATCTTTTAATTTTGTTAACACCATGGTTAAACGGTATTTACAAATCGAATGAAATGTTAAATTCCTAAACACTATTTTTATAGTGCATAAGATACAACAAAGCATCAACATTTATTTTAATTTCATAGGGTCATATCTTCAACACACACAATACAAAAACAACAAAATCAACGAGAATTATGACCGCCATATAAAAATACACATTTTTTTCAAACGATATACACATTCCTGCATTTTATAGCTGTTTTTCTTTTAATCCGAATCCACTTTTTTTTAATCATTTCGTTTGAGGAATCAAATATCTTGGTGTTCCTATTTTGAGCAATTATTTTATTTTTTTCTTTCTATTTTAAGCTCATACCATTCTATTTATAGTACATTTGGGAAACGTTGATATTAAATCAATCCCAAAGGACTATCAAATTGCTAAGAATAGAACGCTACCTACGTCAGCAAGGTGGCTTAGAACCTGGCAAATTTTGCGCTGATACCCGGTATTTTTCGGGCTCCAGGAATTGAGGTTCGATGAACCCCGAGTATAGTTTAATCTAATGATGTTGCAGAAGAAATTGAGTGAAGCAGGATTTTGACAATTTGTTGTTTAAAGAACCGTTATCTTACGGCGGTGCCAGTGGCTTGATCCACAGACAACTGTTCTCTATCTTGATTTGATATGGTAATAGAATGAATGTAAATGTAACTATTGCTTTCCGGCCGGCGGTGGCGAATGTTTGTAGGATATAGATAATTCCAAGCGACCGTAAAAGATGCAAATATTGATTTATATCAAACTTGAAATTGATCTAAACTGCCAAAACAATAATAAATTTTCAATGAACTGTATATTTATTGCAAAAATTACCTGGTTTAAAGTTTTTGGTTTTTAAATTTAAAATATACACAGACTACTATAGTCATGCCTTCATAACAACTTGAGGATCAACGTTAACATAAATTTATTTTTCGTGAATGAGACTGTCAATTTGCCAGCATACTAAAGAAGGAAATTGACAGAAAGACAAGGTATTCTATATATATAAATCCACGTTTTTAGGTTTTTGTTATAAACTTCACCCGTGTTATGAAAAAAAAACGATTCAAATCAATATCCACTCTCATATAAAGATTGCAATGTAAATCTAAAAATAAACAACACTATTATTCACTAAGTGAAAATAAGCACACTGGGTTTTACACTTAAACACAGTTTAGCTAATTAGTATCAAGCGGGTTCATGAATATCTTTCAACACACAAAAAAAAATATTAAACCCACAATCTTCTTTTACCCGATATTCGCTGGTATATTGACTTACTGGCTGTGCACTGGCATGAAGCATATATTTAGAACGCAAATTTATTATCACTCCAAAAATTTTGAGAAAAAGGTCCCAACCCTCGTCTGTTGAGTAAAAAATCTTAGTCAAATGTGAGTAGACTTATACACAAAGCATGAGTATATTTACCCCACAATGACTAAGGTTTACCCAACAATGACTAAGGTTTACCTAACAATGACTAGGTTTACTCCGGGTTTACTAAACTTTGACTAGATTTTTACTCACAGTAAGGGTTTGTGTCCTTTTTACTCAACATTTAGTAATTTTTTTTACAGTGATATTCTGTGAAGGGATATGTTTGAAAGATGTATGTAGTTCTGTTTTGAAGAGTTTCACGTCCGAATGTCTGAAGGCTGGAATAAGACAAAATACCGGTCAGGTGATTTATAATAAGTCTGCCAATAGCAGCCAGGTGTACAGTGGATTATGGCAGTGATATTATAGCTCTTAGCTATCGCAAAATACTTCAATAGATAGATTGTACATAGGCTGCCATTCTATCTACAGTCTTAACCTTCCATTAAGAATTTAAAAGCATATCTTGGATAGATTGCGTTTTAAAAGGGGAGTTCAGCATAGAAAAATCTGGAAAAGGGTTTATGTATTTTTTTAGGCCAGGGACCAATATTAAATTTATGAAAATTTGGGTTAGGATTCTGATTTCATAAGTGTTGATACCAAGTGAAATAGACTTACTGGGTCAATTGGTGGCGTAAACAAAATGGCTTTTCATGCCCGGGTAGAACTCCTGAACTATTAACCCTTCTCTCTCCTCTCCTCTCTATCTTTCTCTCTCTCTCTCTCTCTCTTTCTCTCTCTCTTCTCTCTCTATTATATATATATATATCAACTAGTTCGGATTTTAAAATCTAAGAATGATGCTGTCTATGAAGGTGTAAAGGTTTCTACACATTTTCTAAGGGCGTATGCCATATGGATGGGAAACATGTTTGATTAATATCAGCTCCATTTGAATTGCATCACTGATCTCTATAAATGATTGGAGTACTCATTGATAACCAAACTCCGACTGAAGCCATTGGCGCCGGCCATATTAGTAATCCCAACAGAGCTCAAGCAGGAGGTTTAAGAGCCGGTCATTTACACAAAAGGTGCTCCCATTGAAATGGGAGAAGCGACAAAACGAGGATAGATCAAACCAATCGGTGAGCTCAATGTATTTGAAGTAGTGCGTGTATGGAATGGTAGTCCCTAAAACGGGCCACCAGAGATAAAATTGTTAAATAGGTGTCTCTGGAATGCCATTGTGTTGGGTAAATTAAACCAGAATACAACGGTTACTTCACTCATCTAATACTTAAATATGTTGTGCAGAATTTTTTTGCATCTGTAAGTTGGCATATATTTCTGTCAGGGAATTATACAATTTTCAGCAGCCGCGTGGCCATTACTTTATGGAAAATGATATCAAATGGTTAGTTGGGCTATGTACAATGTTTAAGCTAATGTACAAGATGTTGCACAAGAGCATATAATTTCAAACAAACTGTTTTCAAATGCCAAGATATTCTTCCTTTTTTGGGCCGGGGGTTAGACCTGCGGGGCTACCCGCTCTATTCGCTTGGGTTTGGACCTACTTTTCAAATAGCAGTGTTGCAGGAAATATTCGTGCCGATTATTCCTCGTAAACATCTACATGGTGTGATGTTTTTATGAAATGTTGTGCAATTTTACCTCATATGGATATACTCAATAAGATAGGCCCAGCGAAAACTAACGTACATTTACAAAAGATATTAGTGTTAAAAAGAGTAGAAATACAGGGCATATCAAGCGAAGGTTCCTGAGAAATTTTACAGTGTGATTTTGCTGGTTAACAGCGTCTTAAATCGTTATGAGTGCGTTGAATGAACGGATGCTTAAACGGTGGGACCACATGGAAGGCAAGTCGTGGGCGCGTCGATCTAATAATAATAAATAAAAATTCCTTTAAAATGAAAGGGTGGATCAAGAAGGAAATATCCATGTCATTGGTATGTGAATGGTATATATTTAAGATTGATATATTGCTTGATTTTGTAATTCTTGAGCCATGAGTGCATTGAATGAACGAATGCTTAAACGTTTGGCACCAATGTAGCAAGTCGTGGGCGATAATCACTAATAATAAATAAAAATTCCTTTCAAAGGAAAGGGGTGTCAAGAGAAAATCGCCATGTAATTGGTCTGGAGGTATTAGTAAGATTATCTATTGCTTTATTTGTCATGCTTGATTTCAACGGTTTCAGATGAATATAAAAATTATCTTTCTTTAAAATAATTATTAATTTCTTTTATTCAGTGAGGCTCGGGAAACATTAGTTTTAGGTTTTTATTGGATCACTAACCTTTTAATAATAAGGTTCTTACATTTTTGAAACTGATCTCTGGATTTGATAGGATCAGCCACCTTTTTTTAAGTTTTGCGGTTATAACAGCATTTTTACGCAAATTAAACTCTAGAATTACTTTTGATTTTTTGGATCACCTGAAACCGTGATAATAAACCTCATGCTGTTGTTTTCTACCTGCATGTCCAAACATCAGTCCATAGGTCAAGGGGCTTCAAATGCATAGTCGGACATACGATCTCATGTTAGTAGTACTAGTGATTTCCCCGTGTGGTGACCTTTTACCTATGCGCACACTTTTTAATATAATGTGATATTTACGAGTAATACGGTGTAATGATATGTATTATGTCAGGAATAACGAATGTTCTAAATTTGTATATGAATTTTGAAAGAGTGCAATGGCGTGGGTGAACATTTTATTTTAAAATTTTGACAAATTTAAGCCTTTGTGTGACAGAGGTAAAATTTTAAGAAATAATATTGAAGTCTGGGTGACAATGTTGCTGAAAGTGGAAGCTTTACATTTTTTTTAAAGGGCTGGTTAAAAATAATTATTTAAAACAAAAATGTTAGCTTACGTTTGTAACTTGTTCCGAATCATATAACATACTTCGCGTCCGTCGGCATGCACAATATCCAGAATTGCTTTTCTTCTATTCTGCTGGTGATTCTGCAGTGGTCAACCTTGTGGTGGATAAGGTATAGGTCGATTTGAATTGTTTTCCCAATAAAGTGTATTATGTTGCATTTTTGATTGGTCGCATTTTTGTCCTTTAAAAATCGTAATGTAATAGAGTGATTTAACCCCCTTCACTCTGCGTTAATTATTTACGTTCATGTATACCTCGGCCTAGTGTGTCCAAAAATCACATTAAGTCAACTTGCAAAAACTCCCCCCACAAAATGTTGTCCTTACTAATCCTTCCCATACCTTTTACATGGCTATT